>CM061142.1:141993636-142268580 GCA_030789695.1 Scilla litardierei
TTTTGTATCAGCTTAGAAGAAATATACTACATGCATCTGTCACGGACATATCAGTGTAAATGGGTTGTAAGTAAACTGGTTCTCTTTAAAAATGGTCATCTGAAAACGGCAGCCTCCTATATTTTAGTCCAAAATGCAGCCATCGTGGAGTTGAATTAATAGGGCTGGGGTTCCAAATTGAACATTAAAACAGTAAGTCTTGGTTATAAGCCTATGAGGATGATGCCTATCATTCGAGACCTATATCCGATGCTGCGGATCTCATATCTTATAATTTCTCTGTTGCTGCAGAACCTGACAAATGTCAAGAAAATTAATGGGATTAAGGAGTAAGAAGCAGAAGCAGAAGAGCTGAAGAGAATGAAGATTCAAGAGAATGAGGCATGTAGCTGTCCGCGATGAGTAATGGTGGGTAATTGTATACAGTTTAGCTCCGCGCGCACAACGTTTACAACTTTTACCAGTTGTGCGTGCTGAGCAAAACTTGGTAATTTTATAGGCTTCCTAATAAGCGCACACAACGTTCAATAATGTTACGGATGTGCGCGCTGAGTAATATGGGTAATTGTAAACAGTTAAGCCCCACGTGCACAACGGTTCATAACTTTGACGGTTATGATCGTTGAGTAAATGTTGGTAATCGTAGACAGTTGTGCTCAGCTCGCACAACGTTCAATGATGTTGCCGTTGGTGCGAGCTGAGTAATTGTGGGTACTTCAAGTTAGCATCATGCAATTTTGTAATGTGATGCAATTGCACCAAATTTAATGACATTGTATTAAGATCTGCATTCCAACATGCTACAACATTTATGCATTCAAATGTACATAACGCAACAAAGTAGAAACTACATCTAAACATTTTGCAACATCACAGTTTTTGCCCGACTAAGCAATTAAAGCACTAGACTATACTAGGGATACAGGGATTCCCACCATGAAAAAAATTTAAAGTTTGTTGCCATTTATGAGCCGCTCCATCAGCTGCATCAGCGTCACTTGCTTCTTTGTATCTTGGCCATCCGTCCCCCTGTCTGTGTTGAAGAAGAATCAGTGATGAACACATAACAAAGCATAATTAAGTAAAAATATTGTACGGGTAGACTTAGAATAAGATAGAACATTTATTATCATCGAGCAGTGATGTCTGCAACGAAGTATCAAAGAGCATATACAAGCAGTGAAGAAACGGGTGTGCATGGAAGGTGATAGCTTCAATGACGACAAACAGAACATATGAAGGAGCAAATAACATCTTCGAATCAATATATATATGTGATGTATTCAATTTTTGCATCACGTCACTAGACGCTAGTATATTGTCCATCTTTGAGTGTTGAGGACGCAGCAGTGATGAAGGAAAAAATAGAATGTCGTAGAGAAAATATCATATAACTAGAATAAGATACAATAAGATAGAATAATATCATCAAGAAGTTTAGTGGTTGACGAGGGCTTGTGGGAAGGGAAGCCATTTATAGACTACTTTGGATGCCATTGGATGAGGATGAGGCTACAGTAGAGTTACTGGGAGGCAACACAAGAGACCCCGTGAGTCTACAGTAAATTGCTTGTGATTATACAGAAGAATGCCCGTGAATCTACAGCAGATTGATAGAAGCCAGTGTTGTTCCCAATAATGTATGATCGTGGTGGTGCGCGTTGAGCAAACAAAATAGCTCAACGCGCACAACCGGCAAGAATATGGCCGTTTTACGCGGAGAGCAAATAATTTTGGAAGATGTACGCGATGAATAAAATCTTATGTACATTCATGATCACTGCTTTGTAGACTCACGGGGTCTCTTCTGTAGACTCATCCTCATCCAAGGGCAGTCTAATTCGTCTATAAAATGGCTTTCCTACGCACAAGCCCTCTTCAACCTCTACACTTCGAGTGATGGTTATCAGTCATGAGGAAGGACTAATGCTACACTCGACTGTAGGCTCATCCTCATCCAAGGGCAGTCCAATTCGTCTATAAATGGCTTCCATACCCACAAATTATATTCAACCACAACACTTCGAGTGCTGTGAAAGGCATGAGAAAGAAGTAACCTTGCTCAAATATTACTCTGACCATATCAAGCAAACCCTTCCCAAACAACCAGAGACCATAGCTTAAACAAACCATCACCGGTTTGCTGCAGCAGTGAAGATGGCCACCCAAATGAGGTTGAAGCTTTTCATAGACAAGGGGATGAAGAGAGTGTTGTTCGCGGAAGCGGGCAAAGCTTTTATCAATTTCCTCTTCAGCCTTTTGGCCATGCCTGTGGGCTCAGTCATCAAGCTCATCACCAAAGAAAAAGTGGCAGTGGTATGAAAAGCATTTATGTAATGAAGCCCATCATTAAATGTGCTGAAAACTGAATCTCTTGAAAGCTGTATTTATGAAAAATGATTTATCTGGTATTTTAGTTCAAAATGCAGCTAGTGTGGCTTTGAATTCCTAGGTCTGCGGGTACAAACTAAAACTTAATACCCAATGTTTTAATTATGAGAGTATGAGGATGATGCCTATCATTCGAGAAATCTATATGCTGCTGTCGATCTCATATCTTATAATTTATCTGTTACAGCAGGTCACGCCAATTGTCAAGAAATCATTCTAGAAATTGTTTCCATTGATCAAAAATAACTCCAAGTACAACGAACAAAAAGGAGAAACAAAAAAGGGTTCGATCCACCTATGATGCAGGAGCTCGAGAAGAGGCGTCCACAGGCGATTCGTCTTCTCCCGAACCAGTAGGGTAACCAGGGACAACCGGAGGTCGGGGAAGCATTCTTCGGCCCCGCGCCTCGAACGCTGCCAAACCATCCCGGAAGGACCTCTCGATCTGAGCAGCAAAAATGGCCGAGAACGCCCGGAATCCCTCACGGATAGACTCCACGATCTTCGGAGCCAGGACTTCCCCATAGTCCCTCTGGACCTCAGCTACGATCCGACCATGGGCCACTTCCCGCAGGTCGCCTATATCGGCCCAAAGAGCGCCTTTCGCCTTTCTATGCTCCTCCCGGGCGAGGGACAGTGCATCCTCAGCATACTTGGCCGAACTCTTGGCGACAGCCAGAGCCTCCGTCAAACATCCCACCTCCGAGGTGAGCTCTGCAACTCTCAGTTTGATATGGTGGGCCTCCTTGGCTGATTGCTCAGCCGCCTCAGCCCTCAGGTGCTCCTGTGCCAAGGCCGCCTCAAGACCATCTACAGCAACCGGGTAAACCTACAAGACCGCAGGGATGAATGTCGCCATCAGCAAAACAGTCGTTGAAGAAAAAAGGGTCCGACATGCTGGATATGCCATACCAGAGAGTCTGCCAGTTTCTCCCTGAAGGAGCGGTCACTCGGAAGGACAGCTGGACTACTCTCACTCCTCTTCTTCTTCCTCTCGGGACCTTCAGACCACGAGTGAGAGCGTCTCTTCTTCTCCTCATTCCCGGTTAACACACGGGAACCCTGCTCGACGGCCGCCACGTCCCCCTCTCCGAGGTCGAGATCGGAGGGCGAATCAATCTGATTCGCCACGAAGGGCGAAGGTTCGACCGTGCCCAAGGGCGAATGGTGAGAAATGTTAGGAACATCTTCACTGAAATCCCGACCCACCATCTGAGCAAAAAAGATGAAAATCAGGGTAACGAGCAACATGTAAAGCAGAATTTAAAAGGAGAAAGGCTTTATACTGAAGGTCCCTTCGAATCCAAGCCGTCAGTATGGAACACGTGTCAAAGTCTCACAGAGGCGGCACTTCGAATACCACTCCCCATGGGCGGGAGAATTCGTTTGACTGGCCTTCATTCAATTCGACCCGGTCCCCGGGATATCCGATAAGTACGAGCCCTTATCATGTATTCCCGAAAAGACGAGTGTTTTTACGTAGAAAGAAATAAAAGAAGAGAGCAGAAAGAACACTGCAGGTAGTTCGCACTTGCAGGGAAGTACAAGTAAAACTCCATCACAGATAAAAAGACTGAGAAAATAACACAATATTCCATTTTAATGATACATTGATACATCTTATACATACACCAACATCTTCATATTCACAACTCACTCGAAAAAAGAAGGGCAAAAGTACAAGTCTCTCATCATACATCAAATCGTAACACTAACACCCTTAGATGAGGACTACATGCATAAGATGTATTATTTGACACTTTGAATTGATTGTTTTTGTATCTCAATGATTGAATGCACCTCAGTCTTGCATTACACTCTGCCTGTTGCATGTGTCGATCCATTGTTGTACACCTTGCCTGTTGCGCGTGCACGCTTTCACATGATCCACACTTGTGCGTTTGCCAGCACACGACGCTCACGACGGGGTTAATTTTGCCCGTCGTGCGCGCGGATGGAAATTGCCGCACACTTGTGTGTTTTAACCCCCACGGACGACCGGGTTAATTTTGTCCGTCGTGCGCTCGGATGGAAATTGCTCCACACTAGGCGTTTTAACCCACGCGCACGACGGGGGTAATTTTGCCCGTCGTGCGCGCGGCTGGACATTGCTCGACACTGGTGCGTTTTAAGCCCCGCGGACGACGGGGTTAATTTTTGCCCGTCGTGCGCTCGGATGGACATTGCTGCACACTAGGCGTTTTAACCCACGCGCACGACGGGGTACGTTTGCCCGTCGTGCACGCGGATGGAAATTGATTTACACATTGCGTTTTCCCCCTCGCACACTACGGGGTAATTTTGCCCGTCGCGCGCACGGCTGTAAATTGCTCCACACTTGTGCGTTTGCCCGCACACGACGCGCATGACGGGGTTAATTTTGCCCGCCGTGCGTGTGGATGGAAATTGCTGCACACTTATGCGTTTTAACCCCCACGGACGACGTGGTTAATTTTGTCCGTCGTGCGCTCGGATGGAAATTGCTCCACACTAGGCATTTTAACCCACGCGCGCGACGGGGGTAATTTTGCCCGTCGTGCGCGCGGATGGAAATTTCTCGACACTTGTGCGTTTTAAGCCCCGCGCACGACGCGCACGACGGGGTTATTTTTGCCTGTTGTGCGCGCGGATGTGAATTGCTTCACACTAAGCGTTTTAACACCCCCGCGGACGACGGGGATAATTTTGCCTGTCGTGTGCCCGGATGGAAATTGCTCCACACTTGTCCGTTTTAAGCCCCGAGCATGACGCAGGAATTTTGCCCGTCGTGCGCGCGGATGGAATTTGGTTTACACGTTGCGTTTTACCCCTCGCGCACGACGGGGGTAATTTTTTCCTGTCATGCGCACGTTTGGTAAATGCTCCACACTTGTGCGTTTCCCGCGCACGACGCCCACGACGGGGGTAATTGCTTCACACTAGGCGTTTTAACCCCCGCGCACGACGGGGTTAATTTTGCCCGTCGTGCGCTAGGATGGAAATTGCTGCACAATAGGCGTTTTAACCGACGCGCCCGACGGGGTAAGTTTGCCCGTCGTTCGCGCAGATGGAAATTGCTTCACCCTAGGCATTTTAACCCCAGTGCACGACGTGGCGTATTTTTGCACGTCGTGCGCGCGGATGGAAAATGCTCTACACTTGTGCGTTTTAAGCCCCGCAGACAACGCGCATGACGGGGTAAGTTTTGCCGTCGTGCTCGCGGATGAAAATTGCTTCACACTTGGTTGTTTTAACCCCCACGGAAGACGTGGTTAATTTTGCCCGTCGTGCGCTCGGATGGAAATTGCTCCTCACTAGGCGTTTTACCCCTCGCGCACGATGAGGGTAAATAGCTGCCATGCTATTTACCACGCGCACGACGGGGGTAATTTTGCCCGTCGTACGCGCGGATGGAAATTGCTCGACACTTGTGCGTTTTAAGCCCCGCGGACGACGCGCACGCCGGGGTTATTTTTGCCCGTCGTGCGCACGGATGTGAATTGCTTCACACTAGGCGTTTTAACCCCCGCGGACGACGGGGTTAATTTTGCCCGTCGTGCGCCCGGATGGAAATTGCTCAACACTTGTCCGTTTTAAGCCCCGCGCACGACGGGGGAATTTTGCCCGTCGTGCACGCGGATGGAAATTGGTTTACACGTTGCGTTTTACCCCTCGCGCACTACGGGTGTAATTTTTGTAGGAATTTTATGCCCTCGAAGCCATTTATTCCTGTGTGAATAGCACACACATCTTGTTCGAAATAACAGTAAGCTGTTTGGTAATAATTTATCTAAGTTATATTGTAATGTAGTTAACATTAGATATCAACTTAGGTAAAGTCCTGAGACTTTATGCAAGGTCAAACGGGTATCGAGATGAGTATCTCGATCATGGAGAAACGTTTGACCGTCTGTAGCATAAGTCTAAAATGGTTCGTGGTCGTAGATGTTCCGAGACAAGGATATCGAACCATCGGATAGACCATTGTGTCTTAGTCTTCACCGTTTAGCGGTGGCGATGATCTCATGATCGCTTGACTTGGCGAAGTCGAAGACGAGACACATGTGCTCATTAGAATGAGTTCACTGAACGATCCACAAGAGTTATCATATGGTTATATTGACCAATCTGTCAGTGATAACTCTGAGTGATGATAGGATAGTTGGTCTTTTGACTTGAGGTCATTTTGACAAACCTGTGTGTGAACGGTGCCACTTATATCAACTGACCTAGCTTCGAGGCAATGCCTGACGAAAGGTCTTTTGATTGGGTGTCACTTGAAACGTACGAGGCGAGTAATGACCAAGAGAGGATTCGTCTCTCTCGGTCAATGGGAGTTAGTGTCGTAAAGTTAGTTCGGTCTTTAGTAAAAACTCTGCGCAGAGTATGTTGGAAGAAGTCCAACATTTATTGACTAAAGATTGATAGAAACTAACCGGAGTCAAGTTATTGGGGTTGACAGTTTTGACCATACCCTAGACTTGGTCTACACGACACAGTTTAGACGAAGAGACTATAACTGCGGAACTCATCACGGAAACAGTCAGGTGGTCCCGACAATACTCATGTCAATGAGTCAGCCACATAATGATGATTCCTGAAGCAGGGACGGCAACCACTGCTAGTGGTCACTGCCGTATAGGGCTTCGAGCCCAACCTGTTGTAAGGGTCAGGCTGTAGGGTCTCATACAGAGTGCAACGCTTCATCTAGTAATAGGTAGAAATTAGTTAGGGAGAATATTTTGCATATTTGATGCAAGGGATGAAATAATTGCATTTGATGCAATATGGTAATTTAAGCTTAGATAGGGACTATTTTACATTTGATGCAAAAGCAATTAAATGTGTATTAAATTGTTTAATACAATATTTAATAATATAAACGCAAGGAAAAGTTCACGGGTAAGACGGGAATGTCCCGGTCTAGACCCAGGTTCGAACGACGTCCAAATCGGATGCCAGATGCTCAAATTAGAGCCAAAACCGCCAAACAGATCAGACCGGGTCAGACCAGGCTAACCCAGGCCAGACTAGGTCTGGCCTGGGCGCCTGGCCAGACCTGGCTGAGCCAAGTCGCCAGCCCAGGCGCCTGGGCTCAGGCCCAGGCGCTGGGCGCCTGGGCCTGCGCCCAGGCGGGCCCGCCCAGGCACCCTGGGCGCCTGAGCGCTGGCCCAGGCGCTGGGCGCCTGGGCCAAGCCCAGGCGGGCCCGCCCAGGCGCCCTGGGTGCCTGGGCGCTGGCCCATGCGGACCGCCCAGGCGCCCTGGGCGCCTGGGCGCCAGGCCCAGGCCCGGGCCAGGCGCACTGGCCTGGGCCAGGTGCCCAGACTGGGTGCACCAGCCTGGGTGCGCCCAGACCAGGCATCCAGCCTGGTCTGGGCTCACCCAGTTGGTCTGGTGGGTCCCGCCTGTGTAGAAAATCTGCACCTAGGGCAAAACAGATTTGACGGCTCAGTTTTTATGAAAAACTAGCCTAGGGCTGATCTTTGGACACTCAATTGGAGGGTCAAACGAACTCCGATTGACGAACGGTTTTTTCCTTTGCGTTCACCGTTGAACGCTTTTTGTATTGATTGGTTGTATCAATCTTGAAGCTCAACGGTGAGTGAGTTAAAATTCACGGAAGTTTGCACGTTGTGAAGTGCAAACTAACTTGATTTTAATTAACTCATTATTTAGTCTCACATCGGATTTTGAGAAAAGGGGAGAGTCCGCCGCCTATATAAATAGGGGTCTCCCCCCCTTTCTCAAAACTTGTCCCAAGCTCTAGATCTGAGCGGCTCTCGTAAATGTTGGAGCACGCTCGGATCTAAGCTTAAATTAATATTTCACTTCTCCCTAAATTTCTGCCTTACTCCGGCGGGCTCTAGCAAAGTCACAAAGGAGTTCGGATTCTGGATCCGAAATCTAGGCGGAGGTTTCACTCGCATGAAACTTTCTTCGACACGTGGTTGGCTCGGCGGCACGGGGATTGATCGCCTCGGGATGCGGAGCGGTTCGAGGAGCGGTTTGGGGAGCGGTTCAAGGAGCGGCTCGGCGTGGGACGGGAGCAGCTCGGAAGACGGCGCGGAACATCTCGCCTGCTCCAGGGCTGAGATTCTGGGTATGTGGTTAAAGTATTTTATTAGCATTAGTTTAGTTTAATCGCAGTAGGCTAGATCCTTCTTGGGATGGTCAGATCCATCCCAAGTCGGCATAGATCTTGGCATAGGGTCTTGGACCTTAGGGCTAAGTTAAAAATTGTTTTTAACTGTATGTTAATTAGTTAACATAGTTTTTCTTCCGCTGCTATTGTTTTTTTTGTCTTTGTTCCGTCCGACTTAGGACGGGACTAGAGTTTTTGTGCCCTAAGGGACCGCAAAATTCCCTACAATTTTTGCCTGTCGTGCGCACGTTTGGTAAATGCTCCACACTTGTGCGTTTCCCGCACACGACGCCCACGACGGGGGTAATTGCTTCACACTAGGCGTTTTAACCCCCGTGCACGACGGGGTTAATTTTGCCCGTCGTGCGCTAGGATGGAAATTGCTGCACAATAGGCGTTTTAACCGACACTACAAAAAAAGGCGTTTCTAGTGTCCAACGATTTCGACAGTAAAAGGGCTAAAAACCGACAGTATAGGGTTCTAGTGTCGGTTTTTTTCTAGTGATGGACCGTCACCTAAAGGGGCGTCTCTAGAAGTAAAACCGGGTTTTAGTGTTGACATTGGGACCGACACAACAACAGAGGTTTTTGTGACAGATTAAGTCGACACTAGAGTAACATTCTAGTGACGGATAATGTCGACAGTAGAGTACTGTTCAAGTGTCGAAATAAGTCGACACTATAGTACTGTTTTAGTGATGGAACAAGTCGACACTAGAGTTAGGTTCTAGTGACGGAACAAGTCGACACTAGAGTTAAGTTCTAGGGACGAAACAAGTCGACACTAGAGTAAGGTTCCAGTGACGTAACAAGTAGACACTAGAACAAGTATTCCTGTGTGGAAATAAATCGACACTAGAGCATATGTCATCTAGTGTCCACAAAAACCGACACACAAAAATAGATTCGAGATAACTGATTATTGACACTAGTTCCCAGTTTGTCGACACAAAAAACATGTTTACGCAAAACCTAAGTTCCAAAGCTAGACAATTTCAAATTCATATTTTTTTCAAATCCATGTTCATAAATAAAAATGATACAATTAATGGATAAATGAAAGTAGATAGTATTCAATACTTGTATTATGCAAACATTCTCTTAATCAAAATAGTTCCAACATTATTTTTCAAAAAAAATACAAGCATTCATCAAAAAGTATCTTCTTGCCCTTGTATTCACCAAAAAGTATCTTCAACCTTTAATGTATCATCTCTCCTTGTCATTATATCACCAAAAAGTATCTTCAAGTTCTCTGGAGCATCCTCTTGTTAAGCATATGTACCAAAAAGTATATCAAATCCTCTATAACTCTAACCCTACAAACAAACAAAGTAAATGAAAATAAGTTAAAGAACACACACGTTATTATAAGAGTTCTAGTAACATGTCAAAAAACAGTAAATATGGAATATAAATATTAAATATGTACCTTATGGTGGAGTTCTAGTAACATGTCACGAAGTTGTTGCATTTGTAGATCCCTTACTAAATCCCGTTTTCGATTCTCCTCTATAATTTATTTTTGTTCTTCCTCTCTTCTCTGTTGTTCATCCTCTCTTCACCTATATTCATCATCTCTTTTCTTCTGTTCCTCCTCTCTTCGCCAATATTTCTCATCTCTTTGCATATGTTCTTCCTCTCTTGCAAGTTCTCATTGACGATATTCCTCTAATTGCATTTGCATGGACATGATTTGAGAGGATGTAGTTCCACTGGATTGTGTAGAAGTAGAACCAAAACGAGTCTTTGCTTTCACACCAGGTCCATAAGAACGTTGATGACTACTATGTTATGGAGGCATCACCTGATTGTATGTAGCATCATCTATAGACGTGGGTAGGATTCCTCCATTCTTTTCTGTTGCCACCGCACACAGTTCATCCTGCATTTTAGACAAGCAATCATAATCCTGATGATATGCATATAAGAAAAATAGACAACTAAAGTTCGAAATATTTCTTGACATACAATCAACTCCTTCGCTTTTGGATCAGATGCCACATTATTGGAGCGTGAATGCAAATGGATGAACATATCTCCATCGGATGGTGTCACACCATTTGTCTTAGTCTATTCACACAAAAACATAATAATTATTTCCATATGAAATGAAGTTAGAAATAAAGTAGTATATGCTTAATTAGATACTAGATCGTAGCAGTAGCAAGCTGCACTTTTAGTCCCTCCACTGTTTTTGATTTCTTGTTTACTTCGATTTATGGCATTTTTTCAGATATAACCTACACAATTCCAAAATATATATACAATAGTAAGCTACCTACCTCAACATGCAATTTTAGGGAAAAAATGTTAATTTCTCTATCTATCTACCTCTTTTGTTTTCACAAATATATTGTATACCTGCACCTCGGGAGTAGCCCAAACTTGCATTAGAGCAACACATTCATCCATCACACAATCTGGAGGTTTATTTCGTTTACGATCATCATCCGTGTTGTAGCATTTATAATGCTGGCACTTCCATCTTGCTTTTGTTTTCCTAAACTTTTCGCCCATGTGTGTGAATAACAACTTCCTTCATATTCTCTTCAATTTCCAATCGATCCTATAAAAGGTTCAAAGCAAATAATAAGTATATTGATATAGCAAATGTAAAAGGAAAATAAGAAATATATCAAACCTGGTTCATGTGTTTACCTTAATTGATTCCCAAATCCAGTCCTTAATAAAGTCATCCACCAAATCCCAGTTCTTTTTAGACCAAGGAACTCTACCTGGTGTTCTCAAAATAATGCCACATGTATGTGAAAATGTAGATGCTTCTGTTCCCACAGGTTGACCATCTTTATCAAACTCGATCCGTGGTTTTGGTTCACCTTCTTTTCGGTTAAAGACACGAGCAAGACGAGTAGGACCACGACATTTCTTCTTACTTAAAGTTTCTCCACCTACAAAAGAATGAGAACCATAATCAATTCAACTCTAAACTCAAGAGAAAACTGAACATAGTTCGTATCGTTTAATGTATCACTTACTAGATGTAGCACCTCCATCGGTGCTAGTTCCCCCACTATCTGAAGGTGAATAATCTGAAACCTCAGGTAGAAAGTTTCCTGCTCGCTCCAAATTTCGGTTTCTTTTCATGATGAGTTAACCTGCCTGTATGGAGAAAAAAATATTAAACATCAAGTAATAAATGTGCACATAACATTACCTAATATACGTACAAGGCAAAGGAATACCAGAATTGATAAAGTAATAATGTCAATGGAATACCAAGATAACGTCAATGAGCTCGGGAACACCAATGAGGAAAGAAACAGGGCTTGGGTTCTTGTCACTGTTTAAAAAAATGAAAGAAAAAGCACATGTTTTGATGGTTTCATGTAATGTAGTGAACCTGAATAGATCTAGGGATGGGAAGAGTTGCAGTGTTGCAGAGAGTAACAGGGGCTGTCTTTTCTTTTCTTTCTCTTTTTTCTTTTGGTAGTTTGTTGAAGAGGCTTGAAGGCTTGTTTGACATGTACATGAGTTGTATTTGTGTTTGTGTATTGTTAATCATATCATATACCAAACTTGTTCAGCTTGAGGATTTTCATCATAAACATAATTATGATGCATTGTGCATCATTTACTTAGCCAGTGACTGTTAATTAGTATAAATTTTGAGGATATTTTATGTGCATCAAAGCCCAAATAGGAACGACTATTAGCAATTCTCTTTCCATATTTCAGTCTATTTTTCCATTCCTA
This sequence comes from Scilla litardierei, assembly GCA_030789695.1. Classification (NCBI taxonomy): domain Eukaryota; kingdom Viridiplantae; phylum Streptophyta; class Magnoliopsida; order Asparagales; family Asparagaceae; genus Scilla; species Scilla litardierei. The sequence goes on from CM061142.1 coordinate 142,005,867, forward strand.
GATATTTCCCTTTGTCAAGGTTGGCGTTTCCCTTCTAAGATGTATTTGCAAATCAATTTGTGGGGTTTTATAGGCAATGTTGGCCTTTTAAAATACATAGTAATTCATAGAGAGAGAGGGGGGGAGTGACGGAGCTATGCTCATGTGTGCTTAAGATGCACCTGTGTGATGGATTTTAGGATTTTGGCGTATCCATTTACCTCTATTGTATCGTATCATACCGATACTGGTGCAACCATGACTGTAACTCTAAGCCTTTAAGGTTTGGCACCGACTGGAACATGTAGATTATGAAAAAAATAGTAGGACCTCATTAGTTCAATGAGTCCAGAGTGGAGAAAATTTCAGTTTCTTATCAACAGATATAAGGATCAAGTAGATTAACATATGGAATGTTTATAGGAGAAACTAATAAAAAGATTCAAAAACACAAAGTGCTGGTAAATGGTTAAATGTCATATTAACAAACCGCCAGAGAATAATAATACCAAAATATGAAATTTAAGATTCAGGGATGAGAACGCAAAAGATTTGGGAAGGAAATTTCATGAAGACAATAGCTCATGTGTCATATGCAGAAGGTTCATGGAACCGTGTTTGTATTTCCTAAAAGCTTATATTATATCCCACCTATCCCTTCAAGAAAATGACCAGCAAGTAACTTGATCCCCATGTTTACTCATCGATAAACATATAATTCAAACTAAATGATATTATCATTTATGTGAGAATGGTGCAATGAATTTATAAAACTTACCATCTACAACAAAACAACTATGAAACGGAGCCTGATTTCTGGACCCATACTTTTCTCTGCAAACACAGTAAACCAGCACTACATTAGCTGGAAAATCTCCCAAACTAAAAGGCAGTCAGAAACACAAACCTTGGAGGTCGTATTACAAATTTGATAAATTGATCTATCATATTCCTTCCTCAGAGCGACTCCGCCCTATGGAATAGAATGGCGGAGTCTCTGGGAACATTAAGACCTCAACGATCCAACACGCCCTAATATAATGGACCTGAAATTAAGTCAGTTGCAAAATGAGTTTTAGCAAAACAGGATTACATCCCAAAAATGAACTAAAAGAATCATGCTTAATCCTTCATTATTTTGTCTTAAAACCAGGTAACAGAAGGGAAGAATGATGGAGAAGAATATGAGAATCCGATATAAGCTTTCAGAACATGGACTACTACTCCGTTTCTCTAGTATTAACACACTTCCAAAATGTCTTTTCTTTTCCATTAAAAAACAAAATGAGTTTCATGATCAAACCATAAAGAATGCTGCTGTTTTCAGCGTAACTTTACAAATACCACCCAAATAACCAAAATAACAGATTAACGCCTTAAACCAACATAAAAGAACCTAATTCAATAAACTCAATTCTTCCTATTTATAATCTTCCCTTTCAAAACACCAAATGCACAAACACAGTATATGAATAGGAAATTTGGAATAATGTTTTCTCTTTCTTTTTATAATATCAGCAATAATGTTTTCTCTTTCTTTTTATAATATTTCCTTGTCATGCTTTATTTTAAAGGTATATTAATTATTCCTTTGTTTGAGGTTTAGTGGAATCTTCTTATTCTAGTAATTAGTTGATTAGCACCTAACCCTTCTGTATTAACTCTCCAATATTGTAATAAAATTTATCCTTGTATATTTTGCATCCCTGGTGGTGGTGATTAATGAGGGGTTAATGGGCTAATTATATTAAGTACGGGTTTAGTATAAGGCGAGATAGAAATTTAGTTTCTCATCTTTTAATAATTATTATTTCTATATAGGATTTAATAGTATCTCATAGACTTAAAAATAAATGCCTAGTCTTCTAATGTTGTGCTGATTGCTATGTCCATTGGCATATACACTTCAAAGATAGTCATCACGTTATCTTAATCACTCATGTCAGCATTTTGATAATTCTTCCAGTTATTCTTATTGGCACAAGTCGATGCTCAAGCCCAGTGCAAGCTTTTCATTTCTTTTTATTAACTTCCGTACAACATAGTTCTGTAAAATTATGTTGTCAACCAAGGACATTATAGCGGTAGGAGAAATTCCATAATCATGTTAGTTTGTGTTTCAAATACTTGTCCATCACCTTGCATAATATTCACATCAACTGCACATGTACTAATGTAATGTAACATACATGTAACCAAAGATAAAGCATTCACCTTCCATTTGCACTAGGAAATTCTCTAACAACTTCCCATTTTACACCTAACCAATCAGAAGACTGCTCCCCAACCTGCAAGCCAAGTTCATGCAGTACGTTTTCCTATTCTGCACCCTACATAGAGGCATAATCAGCAAAATCAGCAATCTGCATATCAAGGTGAACAAGTAAAAGGAGGAAGAAGATGAGCAGATATGAACATGGAACCTTAAGGGGCAAGGAAACGGCATGAGCTGCTCATCAAACTGGTGCTTACCTTTGTACTCATTTTTAACCTTAATTACAATCATTGTATGGCTTGCAGTGAAATTAGTAATTATGCTAAATAAGTGCAAAAATTTTAGCAACTAAATTATCAAGAAAGAGATAGCATCCAAAGATATCATATGACACATGAACCTTTATAAATTATAAGCAATGAATAGCAAGGAAAAAGCTTGAAATCAGACTTTAGGAAAAAAAATTGCAGTATGCATATTTTTAAGGCAAAGGGTCCAAATAATTCATTATTTGCATAATAGCAAAGCAAATTGCATAATTTTGAGTAAATAATTTATCCAACACTTGATACTCAATAGATGATAATACATTATGAAAGGACAGAAATTAAGATTCTAGGTTTCACAACACAATCCTCATACAAAATTTACTATTACTACCAAATAATTATAATAGATACTTTGGATCAAATAACTGATATAATTTAGACATGTACAATAAATAACTAAGCTGCATGCATTAATTCTTTAATTGGTTGAGAATGTGTATGTACTGCTCTCTTAAGAAATTTCAGTAGTCAAACAATACCAAGCAGAGAATCAAGTCATTGACTATAAACTTCAAAATTAAGCAGACATACCACAACATCAAAAAGAAATAAATTAAAAAAAAGAACAAGCCAGATATTAATTAATCCGAAAATAAAATACCATTGTCAATGTCAATTAGTCAAAACTAAACAACCAACTGCTTCTAGTCCTAATAAAATTTCATAAAGCAAAAGCATGCATCAAACAAAGAGACGAAGACACAACTAAAAAACCGTAATCAGAAAGCATATAAACTGGATCATTAACCATCAACCATATTTCATACTATTTCTCGAGTGAGATCATCGTCCTCCAAAGCCAGTGATTTCTGGCCAAGTTCGGGACTAGTACCCCTACATAAACAACATATACATCAAGGAGAAATTAGCCATAACAAGAAACAAAAAGAGACATAGCTAATTTTAGTGCAAAAGGTGTACATTAGGAATATCAAATTGCTGGCTTACAGCTGCCTCGACATCTCACTTGGAAGCTTCAATTGCAGCTTGGATTATTTCTTCTTCTATATCATTTCTGTAGTTAGACATGTCACTCAATGGAGAAAATTTTGTAGAACTCAGTGGTATGTCAATCAAATGATCTTTGTCAAAAAGTTGAATTTATGAGTGAAATGGGTTTAAACTTTTGAGGCTGACAACAAATGATGTGTATGCAAACAAATTAATATACCTTGAAGACATGCAGATGATTACTCTGGAAATGGTCAATGCATAGAGATAAATAAAGAAAAATAATGTGTATGCAAACAAATTAAAATACCTTGTTGACAATCAACCAAATCAAACTACTGCAGAATCATTGCATGTTGCATATATAAGCATCCATCTACTTTTGCATGAGAAAAAACATAATAATAACAATAACAACAAATAGTAGTAATGAAGATAGTCCACTTACAGTGAATTTCCATCCAAAAGGCATTTTCTGTAGGTAAAAAACAATCATAAAGCCAAAATGAAAAGGAATTAATGAAAAATATTCGCTGTGATACTGGAAATATATAGAAGGGAAAGAATCAAAAATACTTAATTTTTTTGGACTATTTGCAAAAAGAGTAAAGTATCTTTGAGGATCAAAAAGAAGAGGGAGTGACTGACGTATAGCCTTCGTCTCTGAGGCACTTATTGAAATTAAGGATGCCCTTCTCTTTGGTACCATTGAGCAAGCTCTTCACCATAGCTATGAAAATTCATTTGATATAATTAGGTCACTAACAAATTTCGACAAGATGCATGTAATTATCCTCTAAAACTGAGCTTTTTCGTTTTAAAAAATAGAAAAAAGAAATCACTTACCCTGGAATGCTAACAGACGGATGTCTCCATTAGGGATTCTTAGTCTGTCATCTACTTCACCTCTCTTGAAATTTTTTTGCCGAACATTGCTCCCCAAGATCCAAAAAATTTCAACAAAAATCCCCAAATTTTTGAGAAACTGCCATTGATCTTGAGAGCTCGTGTAGAAGACACGCAAAATCTTGAGATCCCAAAGATAGAGGCCATTGGCGAGGCGAGAACGACTACCATGAAGTTGATCACGGTCTCTTTGCCGACTCGAATTCTGAGGGGCATTGATGCTCATTGAGGAATCATCGAATCTGGATCTAGGGTTTTATGGGAGGCAAATGGATTCATGATGACATGCGCTATATATGGATGAATCAAGAGATTTAGATATTTTGAGAGGGAAGAGGTTGATGTAGTGGGGATTCAACAATATATTTGAGGCTTGGGGAGAAAATTTTAGGAAAATTTCTGAGCGGGTAAAAAAAGGGGGAAGTTTTTGGATGAAAAGCATTTTTTGTTCCATTAGTCACCGCGCAAAAAGTAACAAAGATTACCTAGCCGTTCCTAATATAATTATAATAACACTAAAATATTTATACCCATTATGATAAAAATTATTTTTTTTCCTTTTTTATCATTTAAAATTATTTATAATAGTATAACCGTTTCTATTATAATAAAACCATTTCTAATAAACCATTAGCAACACTTATGATAATAATCATTGCTAATAGGCATTATTAGTAATGGTCTAAATTATAACTGTTGCGTATAGAACCTTTTGTAGTAGTGAAAGTATACGTTCTAGTGTCAACCACCAAGGTCGACCCTTGAAAGTATACATTTTAGTGTCGACATCTGCAGCCGACACAAGAAAATCACATACTAGTGTCGACAATTTAGCATCTTGTGTCGACAACTTAAGATCGACACAAGATATGAGCTCTAGTGTCGGCATATATGTAGGAATCCAAAAAATGGCTTTCCTAATGTCGATTTTCTTCTACCGACACTAAAAGTATACTTTTAGTGTCAACAAATTTAAGTCGACACTAAGTTTGGTCACAAGAAACTCACTTTTTTGTAGTACGATGCACCCGACGGGGTAAGTTTGCCCGTCGTTCGCGCAGATAGAAATTGCTTCACACTAGGCGTTTTAACCCCCGTGCACGACGGGGCGGATTTTTGCCCGTCGTGCGCGCGGCTGGAAAATGCTCTACACTTGTGCGTTTTAAGCCCCGCGGACAACACGCACGATGGGGGTAATTTTGCCCGTCGTGCGCACGAATGGAAATTGCTCGACACTTGTGCATTTTATGCCCGGCGGACGACGCGCACGACGGGGTTATTTTTGCCCGTCGTGCGTGCGGATGTGAATTGCTTCACACTAGGCGTTTTAACCCCCGCGAACGACGGGGTTAATTTTGCCCGTCGTGCGCCCGGATGGAAATTGCTCCACACTTGTCCGTTTTAAGCCTCGCGCACGACGCGGGAATTTTGCCCGTCGTGCGCGCGGATGGAAATTGGTTTACACGTTGCATTTTACCCCTTGCGCACGACGGGGGTAATTTTTGCCTATCGTGCGCACGGTTGGTAAATGCTCCACACTTGTACGTTTCCCGCTCACGACGCTCACGACGGGGGTAATTGCTTCACACTAGGCGTTTTAACCCCCGCACACGACGGGGTTAATTTTGACCGTCATGCGCTAGGATGGAAATTGCTGCACAATAGGCGTTTTAACCGACGCGCCGACGGGGTAAGTTTGCCCGTCGTTCACGCAGATGGAAATTGCTTCACACAGGGCGTTTTAACCCCCGTGCACGACGGGGCGTATTTTTTCCCATCGTACGCGCGGCTGGAAAATGCTCTACACTTGTGCGTTTTAAGCCCCGCGGACAACGCGCACGACGGGGGTAATTTTGCCCGTCGTGCGCGCGGATGGAAATTGCTCGACACTTGTGCGTTTTATGCCCCGCGGACGACGCGCACGACGGGGTTATTTTTGCCCATCGTGCGCGCGGATGTGAATTGCTTCACACTAGGCGTTTTAACCCCCACGAACGACGGGGTTAATTTTGCCCGTCGTGCGCCCGGATGGAAATTGCTCCACACTTGACCGTTTAAGCCCCGCGCACGACGCAGGAATTTTTCCAGTCGTGTGCGCGGATGGAAATTGCTTTACACGTTGCGTTTTAACCCTCACGCACGACGGGGGTAATTTTTTCCTGTCGTGCGCACGGTTGGTAAATGCTCCACACTTGTGAAAGTTTCCCGCGCACGACGCCCACGACGGGGGTAATTGCTGCACACTAGGCATTTTTACCCCCGCGCACGACGGGGTTAATTTTGCCCGTCATGCGCTAGGATGGAAATTGCTGCACAATAGGCGTTTTAACCGACGCGCACGACGGGTTAAGTTTGCCCGTCGTTTGTGCAGATGGAAATTTCTTCACACTAGGCGTTTTAACCCCCGTGCACGACGGGGCGTATTTTTGCCCGTCGTGCGCGCGCGGCTGGAAAATGCTATACACTTGTGCGTTTGCCCGCACACGACACGCACGACGGGGGTAATTTTGTCCGTCGTGCGCGCGGATGGAAATTGCTCGACACTTGTGCGTTTTATGCCCCGCGGACGACGCGCACGACGAGGTTATTTTTGCCCGTCGTGCACGCGGATGGAAATTGCTGCACACTTGTGCGTTTTAACCCCCGCGGACGACGTGGTTAATTTTGTCCTTCGTGCGCTCGGATGGAAATTGCTCCACACTAGGCGTTTTAACCCACGCGCACGACGGGGGTAATTTTGACCGTCGTGCGCGCGGATGGAAATGGCTTCACACTTGTGCGTTTTAACCCCCGCGGACGACGGGGGTAATTTTTGCTCGTCTTGCGCTCGGATGAAAATTGCTGCACACTAGGCGTTTTAACCCACACGCACGACGAGGTAAGTTTGCCCGTCGTGCGTGCGGATGGAAATTGCTTTACAGATTGCGTTTTCCCCCTCGCGCACGACGGGGGTAATTTGGCCCGTCGTGCGCACGGCTGTAAATTGCTCCACACTTGTGCGTTTGCCCGCACACGACGCGCACGACGGGGGTAATTTTGCCCGTCGTGCACGCGGATGGAAATTGCTCGACACTTGTGCGTTTTATGCCCCGCGGACGACGCGCACGACGAGGTTATTTTTGCCCGTCGTGCGCGCGGATGGAAATTGCTGCACACTTGTGCGTTTTAACCCCCGTGGACGACGGGGTTAATTTTGTCCGTCGTGCGCTCGGATGGAAATTGCTCCACACTAGGCGTTTTAACCCACGCGCACGACAGGGGTAATTTTTCCCGTCGTGCGCGCGGATGGAAATTGCTCGACACTTGTGCGTTTTAACCCCTGCGGACGACGGGGTTAATTTTGCCCGTCGTGCGCTCGGATGGAAATTGCTGCACACTAGGCGTTTTAACCCACGTGCACGACGGGGTTAATTTTGCCCGTCGTGCGCGTGGATGTGAATTTCTTCACACTAGGCGTTTTAACCCCCGCGGACGACGGGGTTAATTTTGACCGTCGTGCGCTCGGATGGAAATTGCTGCACACTAGGCGTTTTAACCCACGCGCACGACTGTGGTAACATTGCCCGTCGTGCGCGCGGATGTGAATTTCTTCACACTAGGTGTTTTAACCCCCGCGGACGACAGGGTTTATTTTGCCCGTCGTGCACACGGATGGAAATTTCTTTACACGTTGCGTTTTCCCCCTCGCGCACGACGGGTGTAATTTTGCCCGTCGTGCGCATGGTTGGTAACTTCTCAACACTTGTGCGTTTTAAGCCCACGCCGCGCACGACGCGTAGGCTGTAGCGTGTTGTTCGCGGGGAGTAATATACTCCGTTCTGGGTCGACGCGCACAACGGTGCCGTATAGTGTAAACTATTTCTTTGAAAAGGATATAAAGGGCGGGATGGTAATTGCACCAATAGTTCTAAAAAGTTACTTTCATAGGGGCTATAAGGGCGGGATGGTAATTGCCCCAAAAGTTCCGGGCGCGTAAGGGCGCGTTGGTAATTGCACCAAACGTTCCTCATGTTCCGCTTTTAACAACAACCGGGGGATCGGATCGGACGGTCAGGAGGGGTCAAGCGCAGGAATCCCATCTGAGCACGAGCTCAGGCGCATTTTATCCTATATATATATATACTTCATTCCAAAATGGGAAGCAAGTTGAAGCAAACCATATCTCTGAGCCTGGCAAGGTCTCTGAATGTTGCCCAAATGTTACTGTTCTTAATGAATTGGTTGGTGGAACTTCTACTTTGATGCCTTTGCAAAATTCGGCCCCAGTACAAAGACCTAATAGCAGCAAGCTGATGTGCCAGTTAGTAGCGCCCAGCAATTGGAAGTGGGGGAGAGTGGTTATAGTGAATCTTCGGATCTGGGTGTTGTTGCATAGCCCCAGGGCCCTACATGCCATGGTAACATCATTGAGGTTAACAGGAATGTTAGTGAGGCTTCCATAGTGCCGGAGGTCCATGTTGCCTGCAAGATCACTCCATCCCTCCTCCAGCACTCTGAAAATGTTGATCCAGAACTTCCCACCGACCCAACGTATCTAAATGCTGCTTGGGAAGAAGAGCACTCTGTGATGCGTGAGAAGTTGATGTAGTAAAAGCCAAAGCACGTTCAGGTACCACCCTCCACCGTTAGGCGCAACACTAGGTTATCAGATTCTACTACTGTCCAGCCCCAAAACCAATCATTGTTATAATGTCATCTATTTCTGGAACATCCGGGGCCTCAATAACTCATCACGTCGAGCTGATCTTAAGTATAGAATGCGGATGCATTTCCCTTCTATTATTTTCCTTCTCGAAACTAAAGTTGATGTGTCCAAAGCTTCTAGAATTGCTAAATGCTTTCCTAAAGATTGGGGCAATATTGATAACAGTGCTCATCACAAAGGAGGTCGCATAGTTATTTACTACAATACTACAGTTTGGAGCTGCTCTATAAACCTATCTTCTTCCCAACATATTTCGGCTATATTCACTAATTCTGCTGGTTTTGTTATGGGTTTTACCTCAGTATACGGACTTAATCTTGCTACAGATAGAGTTCCCCTTTGGGGGGACCTTGTTGCAGATTCTATCTCATTCAATTATATTCCTTGGTTGGTTGGTGGTGATTTCAATTGTGTGCGTAATTCAAATGAGAAGCTTGGCGATTGGGGGGTTGATCCAAGAGCTGTGGATGCTTTCAATGATTGTATTGGGAGCTGTCAACTCATTGAGTTAAAAAGTATTGGCAGACGCCTAAGCTGGAATAATAGGCGTATTGGGTCCTCTCGTATCTCAGCTCGTCTTGATCGTGTCCTCTATAATGCTAGCTGGATTACTTTATTGCCTCATGCTTATTATGAGTAATCAACTGGAGGCTCTAGTGACCACTCCGCCATGATTATTTTCCTCCATTCTAAGGTAACCACCTATCCTAAGACTTTTAAATTTTTTAATTCATGGGCCTCTCTCCCTGGCTAACGGGAAACTGTGCTTAACAATTGGGGTAACCGGCTTGGAAGTACCCCTATGCATGTACTTGCCATGAACCTTAGGCATCTGAAGTGCAGTCTTAAGACCCGGGCGACAAATCACATAAAATCAATGTCCTTTAGTGTATGCCACAAAGAATTCGAGGCAATTCAGGGTGACCCGAGGCTTCCTGCTGATTCAGGCTTGCAGAAGCGTGAGAAGATGGCTATTTTAAAACTGGCTAAGTGCTTGGACATTGAGGAGGAGGATTTGAGGCAAAGGAGCCGGCAAAACTGGTTAACCCTGGGCGACAGGAATTCAAAGTTCTTCTATACTGCCATGAAGTCTAAACACTGCCATAATAATCTTAGCCATTTAATTAATGGTCGAGGCGAGCGTAATTCCAGTATTGACGATCTTAGGAAGGAAGCTCCCCTTTTCTACAAGAACTTGTATAATCAATCAGATTATTGGAATGTTTTCCCCAAGCTTACCCCCAAACATAAGCTTACCTTGGAGGCTTCAAGTTGGATGGATAGGCCAGTTTCAGCTAATGAAATTAAGACTGCTGCATTCCAAATTGGGAAAGACAAAGCCCCTGGGCCGGATGGTTACAATGCTTTTTCTTCCAGAATGAATGGGATATCATTGGCAATGATGTAATTTCATGTGTCTCCTCTTTTTTCAGCTCGGGTATCATGCTCCCCTCTATTTATCATACTTTCCTAACCCTCGTCCCAAAAAACTATAATGACATGGGTTTAGGAGATTACATGCCGATTGCTTGCTGCAATGTCATCTACAAAATCGTCAGTAAAGTTTTATGCAACAGATTAAAGCCTGTCATATGTGATCTCATTTCCCCTAATCAGGTTGTGTTCCTTAAAGGCAGGCTGCTTGCTGACTGTACACTCATAACCCATGAGCAGATTCGTTATTTCAGCAATCATATGGGTGCCAAAACCTGTATCAAGCTGGACCTCCGTAAAGCTTTTGATAGTGTTAACAGGAGCTTTATATTATTTCTCCTTCATCAGATGGGTTTTGGGAATATTTTTATAAATCGGATATCAGAATGCATTTCTACCCCAATGTTATCTGTTTTAATTGATGGGTCTCCTGAAGGCTATTTTTCTTCCAACAGAGGTCTGCGCCAAGGTGACCCTCTCTCCCATTATCTCTTCGTCCTGGTCATGGATGCATTCTCGCTGCTTATGGCTATATCAGATTCTTCAGGATATATCCAGCCATTTCAAAGATCAGGTGCTATCTCACATCTTTTGTTTGCTAATGACCTATTAGTTTTTTGCCGTGCTAATCCAAAGTCCATAAGAGGACTTAAAGAGATTCTTTCCAAATTTAATCTTTTCTCTGGGCTGCATATTAATTGGGATAAGAGCTCTGCCATTTTTAGAAAAGGTGTGCACAATCCCATCGACATAGCTGGTATTCTTGGTATTAAGATGGTTTCTTCTTTTACCACTTATTTAGGATTACCTTTATCATCCAGATATCCAAAAGCTACTCATTTTAGTCGTTTGTTGGACAAATGTAGAAAGAGACTCCTGGGTTGGTCCTCCTCTCTTCTATCTATTTCTGGGAAAATTGAATTGGTGCGCTCTGTTATCTATGGCATGGTTGCATTCTGGATGCAAGCATATTCAATTCCGCCTTCTGTTATTCGTGCTATTACAGCTGCTTGCAGAAAGTTCATATGGGGATAACTAAGTATCTGGACCTGGAAGGACCGCTGTGCTCCTAAGAAGGAAGGAGGAGTGGGGCTGAGGTTGCTTCTGGTGTTCGACTAACATGGAGATTGCTTGGGACTGATGGTGTGTGGGCGGAATATATAAGGGGACATTACGTTTCTGGTGGTTTTTACGCTACCAAGGCCAATCCAACCCAATCTGGAACCTGGAAGTTTATGCTAAGGCATCGTACCACCTCCCAAAAACTTATCAAGCGCACTCTTAGTGACGGCACCCCCACTTCGTTTTAGTACGATAATTGGCATCCCAATGGGCCCCTATATCTCTTTCATACCCCTCCTGCGGGATCAGAACAAATGCTGGTGAGCGATTTCTGGTCACCTGTGGGGTGGCTTAATGACCCCAGGATTAGAGAGCTAATTCCAATACTTCGGCCAATAGCCTTGACCCATGCCCCTGGCGGCTGGAAATGATGCGCTGGGCCTGATTTCAATTTGCACTCGTCTTGGGATGGTGCGCGCACTCCAAGTAGGCCGTTCAAATACTACGACATTATCTGGTACAAACGACATGTACCTAAGATGGCAATTGGGTTGCTAAGAGCTATCCGTGGCAAACTACCTACTCGGGATCAGCTTTGCAGCTGGGGAGTTTCTACCGAAAGTATTTGTATCCTCTGCAATGAAAAGTCTGAAAGTACATCACATCTGTTTTATGAATGTGAATATTCAAGATATATCATCTCGAGATGCCTTCTGAAATTGGGTTATACTGGAGTCGTCCCTTCTAACTTGTTAGACACATGTGATCTGATCCTTTCTCGGTTCAATAAGCCTGATCATGTAGGGGTCCTTGCTAAGGCGGCTCTTTCTACGATGGTTTGGCATATCTGGAGGCAGCGTAATAAGAGAATTTTTGAGGGGATTAATTTATCAAAAACGGCTTTGTTTGACGCTATATCTGCTGATGTGGTTATCTCTCTTCAGGACATGGATATTGATGAGGCGTCTGATCCAACCCCATTTTCCAACTGGGGATTTATTGATGCGGGATAGTATATTTGATTCTTTTCATTGCCAACATGTTCTTTTTTCTTGACACGTTTACTAGTAATGGTTGATAATAGGACGTAGCGTGTGACGGCGCTTGTGCCATATCCTCACTACCCCTGTTAACTTCCTTTACTATCCGTGTGATTCTTGTATAGTGTTGATATTAATAAAGATTACAACTTACTCGTATATATACACTAGTCATAACCCGTGCCCATAGGGCACGGTTCATTTACTCTATTTCTCCCTCAAAATCTTAGTTCCCCCAAAATTAAAACACAATAATTGTTAAATGGAATTGTTCGTTTAAAATATTACCCGTAAAATCTTGAACCCACGAATTTTAAACATACAATAATAATTAAAGCACAATAATCTTAGTTCCCCTCATAATCTTAGTTCCCCCAAATTTACTTCTCTCCAGAAAATTTAGTTCCCCTCAAAAATTTAAATTTTAGTTTCCCAAAGAGTTTAGTCCCCCCATTATTTATTAAGTTCAACACAAAAAGTGTAGCCCCCAAATTTAGTTCCCATCGAGAAGTTTAGATAAATTTAGTTCCTATCTTCTCCATTGTTTAGACAAATTTTATATGATGAAAACAATAATAAATTGTACCACCCATTCAAGCAAAAAAATACAAAATATTAGAAAAAAATAAAATATATGAAGTAGAAAAAAATAAAATAAGAAAATTGAAATACATGAAGAATACTTTCTGAATAGAAGCACCTAAATCACAAACTAAATAAGCTACATTCTTGAGCAAATGTGTACCAAGCATAGCTCTTTCTAGTACATGTATCTGCATGCACACAGACAATTTAAAGCATATCTCTTACAAATGATAGTTTCAACCATATTTTTGGCTAGACACTTACATTAGAAAAGAAGAAAAACAGGTGACATTTTCATATGATAGTGCTTAAAAAAAGCTTACCATGTTTGCTCTTGTATTGAACTAAAGATTATAGAAAATAAAGTTTTGAATTGCTTTCGGACTATACATTAAACAAAGCATACGCATACAATAACAAAAAAACACTGTAATTAATTAATTAACGTAGACAGATCACCCCATCTTTTACATCAAATTTGTTTCAGAGTGTTTTCTCACTACAAAAGCGTTGACCGTGGACTACCCGGTCAACATGGTCGAGGGGCCGACTTGGGTCCCTCGGGTGCGTCGGGTCCGTGCAGACGCGGCGCGAATCGGGGTTGTGGATGACGTGGAGCGCGTTGGCTGGGCCGGGTCTGGTTCCTCGGCCACAAGGGGGGTGAGGGGAAGCCTCGACCCGGTGTGAGACGCTCGGCCTCAGACGGTCGGATGACGAGGGATAGCCTCGGCGCCTCGTGAGCGGAGGGGAAGCCTCGGCTCAGACGGACGTGCTCGGCCTCGGTCGGATGGACGACGAGGAGTAGCCTCGGTCGTCTTGCTTGATGCGTGGCCGGCGTGGGGCGGAGGGGAAGCCTCGGCCCGTGGATCTGACGTCCTCCTGCGCAGACGAGAACACTCGTCAGGGGGGCCGGACCTTGGTTCCGGCCAAATCCCCTCCGATGCCTAAGTCAGACGATGATCTGAAAGAGGAGGCTCGGCGGAGACGGTTCGACTCGAGAGGAGATCGGAACGACGTCTACCGGTGCGAGCGGTGGAGGAAGGAGATGAAATGGGGGAACTAGGTCGTTGATGGGGTACCTTAGGTTTTAGTTACCTGAGATGTCGTCCCTTGTCTAGTCGTCCTTCTAGCCCTTTTATAGGCCTCCCGTCGTGATTGCCCACGACTCACGTCCCTCATCCACCCCCGATCGTGCCCCCTCAATCTGCCTCCCCATCGCCGTTCCCTGCGCCATGTCAGCACCTCCCCATTACGGCCATTAAGTGGTCGCGGGCCTGGGGGAGCTGTTATCGCTGGAGTGGGCGAGTGACTTGCGCGTTTCCGGGGCCGGGTTGGATCGCCGTTCGGGGGCCCTCTAAGGGGCTTTGTCGAGCGGGCCTGATCTCGCAGACGGGCTTCTGACCGGTAGTTGGGTTTCTAGCTCCATGTTCTTTCGGGCTTCGTTTGGTGGGCTTGGACCTCCCGTGACTTCGCGTAGTGGGCTGCGCCTTTGGGCCCATGCTGTTGGGCTTCCGTAAAATAGACGTATCAATTGCCCCCATCGGTGGGGCCGATCGGCCTTGGCCAGCTCGGTTCGACCGATGTGACTCCTGGGGTTCCGAGTGGCGCGTCAGTCGAGGCGTGGTCATAAATGAAGGTTATGATGAGGCAGATCGATTGGACTTCCCTTGGCGCCGATTTCGAAATGCCGCTGGCTCTTTGAGGCCTGCCACGCGTTCCTGTCAGGCGTTTCGAATTCACCCCTAGGTCTGGTATATAAGATCCCCGGCTGTGTTGATCCCAACTTCTTCCTCACTCTTCCCTCTGTTCTAGGCTTTCCACAACTCGGAGTCTCCCGCCGCCTTCGTTTCCTTGTCTTCACCAAATTAACAAAAAGGTAACTCCTTTCCCATTTTCATATTATGGCTGCTCTTAGGATAGGTGGTTCTGGTCAAGGGGCGAGGGATCCTCCTGAGTCCAGGCGGGGCGGGCCCCGATCTGGTTCCTCCTCTGGGAGCCGTTTCCTCCGAGATAAAGGGAAGGGGAAGCTCTTCCCGGACTATGCCGGCGATGATGTGGCATCGGCTGCCGTGCGGCTTAATGTACCTCCGGTTATCCTCCGAACGCCGTCGAGGACTCCTCTTCTAGCGGCCGCGGAGATCCGGGAAAGGTATCTCTGCTACCCGTACGATGTTCGAGTCCCCTTCATCGACGAGCGGATCTGCCTTCCGAGGAGCAATGAAGTCGGCGTCTATGTCGTGATGTTCCGCCTGGGTCTTCGTTTCCCGCTCAATCCCTTCTTCACCCAGGTCATGGAGTATCTCATGGTGCCCCTTTGCCAGTTCACCCCATGTTCGATTGTGGTACTGATGGGCTTCGTGATGCTCTGATGTACTCGCGGTCTGGAGCCATCTCTCCCCCTTCTCTTCTACTTTTATCAGATCCAAACGGTCGGTCCAGGGTCATGGTTGCACCTCCGAGCCCGCTCGGGGAGGGAATGCCTGATCGGGCTACCCCGCTGGTCGGGGGATTGGAGCTCGGATTATGTCTTCGTGGTCTTCCTGGAGGATGCCCAGATTTTGACAGGTTGGGGCGGGTCGGTCCGGCCTTGCCCAACGCTAGCCCTCTCTGAGGCTGATCAGGCAGCCGTCGCGCTGCTGTCGACCCTCCCCTTGGAGGCGAAGTCCATCTGGTCTTTGTTGGACGACCTACTCCTGAAGGCCGTCCTGTGGTCTCCGGGTAGGTCGCTTTTTCAGTCCTGGATTGCCCCGTGGCTTACCCTGATTTCGGTTTCCCTTGCAGGAATGGCTGGTCGCGAGTTCACCCGCGATGTCGATGAGCTGATCCGTCGTGGAGCCGCTCGGAGCCGAGGTAGTACCTCTGGAAGGGCACCTCAGCGGACCGTTGAGGAGGAGGTGCGCCGAGCCGAGCCCTCCATGGGCAAGGTGGTGGCCGTGCCTCCTGCCTCTTCTTCTGGTGATCTCCTCCCCGGGGGGGTCGCAAGGGCCGGATCCGCCCTGCCAGCCCAAGAGGCGGGGGGCAACGACAGGTCCGGTGCAGCTTCCCTTGCGCTTGGCGTGCCCCCCTCTTGTCCCCGAGGGTGGAGGTGGCACGAGGTGGAAGCGCTCCCCTTCGGTGCCTGCCGAGCCTCACGAGGGGAAGAGGAGGAAGGAGGACGAGGCTCCCTACAGTCCGGTGTGCTCCGTGGCCCCGGCGATGTTCGCCGGGGATCTTCCGGTGGCCCTGACAACCACCCCCGTCGCAGCGTCTCCGCCTCCAATATCAGGAATCAGTGCCCTGTTGGCGGGCAGCTAGGCCTCCCTCGAGGTCACCCCCGGGGGTTCGGTGTTTGTCGACCGAGCCCTGGCTCAGCAGTTCGCCGAGGGCTCCGTCCTCCCCCGGGACCGTAGTCTCCTCGAGAGGATCCCCGCCGACAAGGTGTCAGACTCCTTGGTCTGGATCCTTCAACAGGTTTGGCTATTCTGCTGTCCTCTTCTTTCCTTCGCTCTCTTCTTGGCTCATGTCTTGTCGTTTCAGGGTTCCACACTCGCTGTCGAGTCGCAGCGTCGAGCTGTCCATTTGAGGGTGCTAGAGGTGTCCTCTGCGAGGGACCGCGAGCGGGCCGGGGCTACGGAGGTAACTATGGTGGAGGCCCAGATGGAGTCTCGGCAACTCAAGCTCCGGGTGGCCGAGCTAGAGGGACGAGTGGGTGACCTCCAGGGAAAGTTGGAGGACGCTCGGCAGTCGGCCGAGGAGGTGGCGGAGTCGTTCCGCTAGGAGAGAGAGGAGCTTCAGAGGGAACTGTCGGATCGTCGTCAGGTGGCGCGGTTTGCGGAAGAGGTGGAGAGGGGCGTCGTCGGGACTCTGTGGGAGAGGATCTTCGAGGTCCTCAGGGAAGCCTTCGGTACATATGAAGGCCTTATCGGCACCCGGATCGTCGAAGTCGTCCAGTCCTCCTTCCGGGATTGCGCGGAGCGTGTCCAGCAAGCTCCCCCGCCTGTCGATCCCCCTCGCTCCGAGCAGGGCGAGGCTCCCGAGGATGCGTCCTCCCGAGCCCGGGTCCCCTAGGTCGTCCTTCCTGGCCTGTCATCCTTGTTTTTATCCTCGAATTTTTTAGCATCCGCTTCGCTTTGGGCCGGTCTACTTGAAATGGATCCTCGGCCCTGCAATCTCCATTGGCCTCTTTACCGGTTCTTTGCTTCGGAGCGAACAACTGCTGATTGCAAGGATGATCGCCTACGCCAGCAACTTTGTGTTCTTGGTCGACAAGTTTTGCTCTACCGGCGCTACCCTAGTTTCTGTAGGTGATGAATTTTGTTGTCCGCCGAGAGCAGATTATTTGTATGGAGGTTTCTCCACTTCGATTTCCTATGAATAAGACACACTTTTGTACCTTGGTTAATTGTTGGAAATGAAATTGACTTACTCGAACTTCTCGCGCATTTTGCTTTGTTGCTGCGACCTCGGCCCCTCTGCTGACGGTGGTCGCTTACCTCCTTTCTCCGGGAGGTTGTCCCTTGCCCCCTGAGTGGACAAGTCGGTTGACGTCCTTGATGACTAGGGGGGCTGTCCCCAGTCTTATGAGCAGTGAAGTCGGTCAGCGGGGGTGTATCTCCTCGGCTTAGGACCGGTCGGCGTCCGCGCTGGCTGGGGGAATTGCCCCCAGATTTACGAGCGAAGGAGACGGTCGGCGAGGGCAAAGCTCCTCGGCTTAGGACCGGTCGGCGTCCGTGCTGGCTGGGGGAACTGCCCCCAGACTTACGAGCGGTGGAGTCGGTCGGCGAGGGCGAAGCTCCTCGGCTTAGGGCCGGTCGGTGTCCGCGCTGGCTGGGGGAATTGCCCCCAGACTTACGAGCGCAGGAGTCGGTCGGCGAGGGCAAAGCTCCTCGGCTTGGGACCGGTCGGCATCTGGGATGGCTGGGGGAATTGCCCCCAGACTTACGAGCGCAGGAGTCGGTCGACGAGGGCAAAGCTCCTCAGCTTAGGACCGGTCGGCGTCTGGGCTGGCTGGGGGAATTGCCCCCAGACTTACAAGCAAAGGAATCGGTCGGCGAGGGCGGAGCTCCGCCGCTTAGGACCGGTCGGCGTCCGTCCTGGCTGGGAGGATTGCCCCCCAGAATTACGAGCGAAGGAGTCGGTCGGCGAGGGCGAAGCTCCTCGTCTTAGGACTGGTTTTGTCTGACCCCCCATCCGGTGAGGCGGCAGTCTTCACTCTTATGCACCCTCAATGAAATGTTGATTCCGTTGAAGATGAAGAAAAGATAAAAGGGAATGCATTTGTACTCTTAAGAGTCCTATTGGACTAGTACATTTGGAGGAAAAAAGGAAATAAAGCTAGACGGAGGGATGTAAACCTAGATAATCTCCTCCGGACTAGGCTGTGACTGGGGGGAGGGGCCTCGCCTGCTCACTCTATGATGCGGAGGGGTCCTTGGACGGTGTTGACCTTCTTCCCCTTATCTGGCTGCATGGAGGTTCCTTCTCCGTGGGCCGGCTCATCGGCTAAATTCCTTGCGTGCCCTCGGCTCATCAGCTTCTCAATGTCCTTCTTTAGGTGCCAGCAGTCTTCAGTGTCGTGGCCATTGTCCTTGTGGTATTTGCAGTACTTTTCCCCATTCTTCCCCCCTCTTTTTGTCTTCGGTGGGGGGTGATCGGCACGCTCTTCCTTCTGCACTTGAGCGAGGACGGCATCTGGGGTGGCGTCCCTCGTACCCTCTCCCCGCTACCTGTTTCTCGTCCTCTTCTCGGTCTGGTACCCTTCGGGGCTGCGGCGCTCGCTATCGCCGTGTTTGGTCCCTCGTCTGGCCTTTCCTGCCTCAATGGCCAAGGTCTCCTCGGTCAACATGAAGCGCTCGGCCCTTGCCATGATCCCAGGGAGGTCCTTCGGGGGATCGTTGTGCAGAGATTTCTTCAGGCCTCTATGGCGCAGCCCTTTCTTTAGGGCCGTTTGGACAACAAGGTCGGGAGGGCTGTTTACGTTCAGCCGTTCCGCGTTGAAGCGGCGCATAAACTGTCGGAGCGGCTCGGTCGGGCCCTGCACTATGTTAAACAAATGTTCAGCATCAGGCATTACCTGTCGCCCTGCCATGAACTGTTTGCAGAACAGCTGGGTAAGTTCCTCGAAGTTGTCGATGGAGCGGCTGGGTAGGATGCGGTACCAGGTTCTCGCCGCTCCCCTAAGGGTCGAATAGAAGCCCCTGCAGAGCAGGTCGTCGTCGGCTCCTTGGAAGGACATGTCCCCCTCGTAGTCCATCACGTGGTTTCCCGGGTCTCCTATCCCGTCGTACTTCCCCAGCGCCGGGATCTTGAATCGAGAGGGGACCCGCGCGTCGGTTATTCTCCGTGACAGGGGGCACCGGTCTCCGTGGATGCCTCCAGGGGTCTGACACCCGCCCACCTCCGGCTCGTTCGGTGGTGGAGGGGGCACAGGCGCCGGCAGGGCTGGCTCCACGGCCCTCGCCACACTGGGGGTCGGGCTGACCCGGCGTTCCCGGCTCCTCCGGCGGGAGCTTCCGCTTCGCCGTGATCGGTCTCTCGAGTGGTGGCGATCGCTTCTTCTGCGGTGGGGTGATCATGGCCGACGAGATGATGCGGTCACCGATTCGTCCCCCGTGCATTCGGTTTCTCTCCGGCTCCTTTCACGATAAGGGGAGGAGGTGCGTGATCTCGCCTGATGGGAGCCGGGCAATGTGAACCGATGCTCCGTGTTCGATCTTCGGTTCCCGTGGTCATCGACCACAGCGGACCATAAGAGCGGGGGGGCCCCCGCCCAACGATGGCCGTCGCCCAACACGTCTCCGTTGGCTGGCGCAGCGCCGACGAGCTACTGTACCGTCGCGACCAACGTCTGGATGCTCGCGTTGGTCTCTTGGGCCAGGGCGCGGAGCTGCCCCTGCCTGGCTAGTTCCGACCCGCCAGTCTCTTCGGTTGAGGGGGCGGGGTGATTGTCGTCGGGTGCGCCATTCCCCTCCTCCGGGATGGGGGGCATGCGTCTCTTTCCGTTGTAGGCTCGTGCCATTGCAGGTGCGGTTTGTTTCTTCGTGGGACGGTTCGGTTCCCACAGACGTCGCCAGATGTTTCAGCGTGTTTTCTCACTACAAAAGCGTTGACCATGGACTACCCGGTCAACGTGGTCAAGGGGCCGACTTGGGTCCCTCGGGTGCGTCGGGTCCGTGCAGACGCGGCGCGAATCGGGGTTGTGGATGACGTGGAGCGCGTCGGCTGGGCCGGGTCTGGATCCTCGGCCACAAGGGGGGTGAGGGGAAGCCTCGACCCGGTGTGAGACGCTCGGCCTCAGACGGTCGGATGACGAGGGATAGCCTCGGTGCCTCGTGAGCAGAGGGGAAGCCTCGGCTCGGACGGACGTGCTCGGCCTCGGTCGGTCGGACGACGAGGAGTAGCCTCGATCGTCTTGCTTGATGCGTGGCCGGCGTGGGGCGGAGGGGAAGCCTCGGCCCGTGGATCTGACGTCCTCCTGCGCAGATGAGAACACTCGTCAGGGGGGCCGGACCTTGGTTCCGGCCAAATCCCCTCCGATGCCTAAGTCAGACGATGATCTGAAAGAGGAGGCTCGGCGGAGACGGTTCGACTCGAGAGGAGATCGGAACGACGTCTACCGGCGCGAGCGGGGGAGGAAGGAGATGAAATGGGGGAACTAGGTCGTTGATGGAGTACCTTAGGTTTTAGTTACCTGAGATGACGTCCCTTGTCTAGTCGTCCTTCTAGCCCTTTTATAGGCCTCCCGTCGTGATTGCCCACGACTCACGTCCCTCGTCCGCCCCCGATCGTGCCCCCTCAATCTGCCTCCCCATCGTCGTTCCCTGCGCCATGCCAGCACCTCCCCATTACGGCCATTAAGTTGTCGCGGGCCTATGGGAGCGGTTATCGCTGGAGTGGGCGAGTGACTTGCGCGTTTTCAGGGCCGGGTTGGATCGCCATTCGGGGGCCCTCTAAGGGGCTTTGTCGGGCGGGCCTGATCTCGCAGACGGGCTTCTGACCGGTAGTTGGGTTTCTAGCTCCATGTTCTTTTGGGCTTCGTTTGGTGGGCTTGGACCTCCCGTGACTTCGCGTAGTGGGCTGCGCCTTTGGGCCCATGCTGTTGGGCTTCCGTAAAATAGACGTATCAAAATTGATCCCCAAAATTCATTTGCCAGGTAACCCAATAAAAAATTAACAAAAGAAAAGAAAAACAACGCAATGATCGTGAATTTTAGCTCAAAGACCGAGCTAAGAATTCAGGTAATAGTATCTACATAATTATCATGAGCAACTGGCATTATCGTGTGCACCATCTTCTCTCTTAAACCATGCTTACAATACACAATGAATAGCATAGATTAGATTTGAAATTAGATGAATTTGATAAAATAATTTAAATAAGAATGATAATAGATGATGATGCAGCAGCAAAACGATAATAGATGATTTCCAATTTGACAATAGATCAAAAAGTTAGTAGCAGAATAATAACAGATCAAAATGTTGCATAAACATATAGTAAGTATGCATTCATTATTGATTTCTAGTTTTATAGCATAAAATTCATGTCATTTCCATGCTACTTAGTATATGATGTCCAATATGCATCAATGAATGTTATTTACTAAGCATACAATTCATATATGATTTCCATGATACGTAGTATACAATTCATATATATGATTTCCATTTTTATAGTATACAATTTATATACTAAGTATTTAGTCATTGATGCAGAATGGACAATTCATTGTATGCTATAA
Source organism: Scilla litardierei (assembly GCA_030789695.1). Lineage (NCBI taxonomy): Eukaryota > Viridiplantae > Streptophyta > Magnoliopsida > Asparagales > Asparagaceae > Scilla > Scilla litardierei. The sequence goes on from CM061142.1 coordinate 142,027,793, forward strand.
AACTATCTGGAAACAAAATTTCAATGAATTTCATCATGATTTGCACATAAAACATAGGAATCAAAAATCAATGTATCAAAATAACACAAAAATACTTATGTTTTGGCCACTTTGATGGATGGGAAAGAATGTCGAAATTGTAATAGAGAACTTATTTGAGTCAAATGTGTGATTTTGAATGAGCTCAAATAGAAACATTCATTGAGCTGAACCTGACCAATTTTCAAATACCTAGTTCATTTGATAGCCATAGTCATTTCCATCTGGTGAGGCCTATATATTCTTCTGCATATTAGGTTTTATGTCAAATGAATTATTTGTGTCGAATAGTCAATAGTTGTTGAAATTATCATCAACGAATTAGGGTTATAATATTGTGTAACGGATAAGGATATTATTAGTGATATTCCAGATTCTAATTATCTAATTTGAAACAAATACTGAGAAAAGTATTCATATAGAAGTTTCAAACATTTAACTAAAAAGGCTTTTGTTCTTTGATATTGTTCTTATTTGTATTTATTCGATCTACCTAGTTTTCTCAAAATATGACGGCATACATGCATGGTTACAGTTAACTCTACTTTCCATTCCAACCAATTTTCTTTCTTCAATCAACTGTTTATCTATCACAAAGAGTTTCCGATGCCTAACCTATCATACAAATTCAATAGCACGAATCTCATTTCTGGCCGAGAAGCCGATGATGACACCCAGTTTATCGCGTGTCTCATGGCATCGCCAATCTTCCACTCTGGTTGCTGCAAATTCAAATGGAAACATCAAAATCTTGGAGATGGTTTAACTCTGTTGCCAAAGACCACGTTTGCTGAAAGTAAATGTGTAAACTAACACAATTCATATCATTAATGGTAACCTGCATATTGTTAATTTTTGTGTGGGAAAAATAGAAAATTTCCTGGGCATCTCTGCACTATATGATGGTTCGAGAAGCGTTAGGATAAGGTGTTGACATATGTATCATATATAAGGAAGGTGATAGAGATTGTGTATATCAATTATGAATTACTAAAGAAGAAAATAGATCATTTGAAGAGTTTTTATACATGAAATGTTTTATTTCATACCCTGTCATTTCTTTTGCGGCCATGCCATATAATAAATGTAGAATATTAAAGATGGAAATTTCTCTGTTAAAGGAAGAAATAAGAGTAGAACAGCAAGGAAGATCATACCTTTCTAACTGAACCTGTAGCTCCAAACATGTTGCCTCCAGTTCACATATACCATGGCAGCAAAACTTGCAAATGAAAAAAGTTTCAGAAATTGTGAGAATGCAAAATAAATAGTAAATGCTACAAGATAATCATAATTATAGTAAATTTTAGAGCAGAGAGCTCCATTGGACCCTTGTTGTTTTTTGTGAGTTTAAGCTATATCCATTTAATTATTTTTGCTATTTAGTATTTTTATGGTGTTTGTTTTGGCTTAAGCTGAGAATTTAGAAGAAAATGAGAAGAACATGTATGTGATTTATGAGAAGGGCTTTGGAATCTATGTTATCGAAGAGCATATTCTGGAGTTGGGATAATTTCTTTCTTGGGATCACATTAGTTAACATATGTTTTTTCTGTTTTTGCTTGATTTATAAGATAGATGTTTTGTAGTGGACGGCAAAATATGTTTACCATACCTGTGAACTTGTTTATCATATCTCCTAATACAGCTAGCTCTTTCCATCCTCTATGTACATGCATCATCTCATACATTTTGAAGAAAAAACAGTATCATAACGCTAAATTTGCATCTAAATTTCAAAAAAAAATACGAATTCACATCTGATACAAATAAAGACAGGTGTGTATCATTGATTTAATATACTAAAATTTATCTAAGAGAGAAATTGCAAAAAGTAAAATAAGAAAAATGAAATACATGAAGAATACTTTCTAAATGAAGCACTTAAATCACCAACTGAATAAGCTTCATTCTTGAGCAAATGTGAATGAAAGTAATTTGTACAGAACTTGGCTAGTACTTTTCCTGAAATGTGTAAGTTTTTTCCCTCACTATTTTTCGCACCTCATCATGCAATGTCTTCAGTGCTTCAGAGTTACGGATGAGCTCAGCCATACCCCAGTTTAGGACTATAGATGTTGTATCAATCCTTGATGCAATCATATCCTATATCAAAATTTTAAATGATGTCAACCATATTAAAAAATTAATGAAACTGCAGGCTAACAAAGTTCGATAGATTTTCAACTTGGGTAGGAAAATTTCCAACAAACTTGCCATGGTTGTCTCTCTATTGATGGAAAACTCAACATTGTTATCTTTCTGAAGTGCAATTAGGACTCTACATAGCCTGGCTTCTCTTGTGCATCATGCTTTGGTCTATTTGCATCCGTTTGCTTCGATCTGACTGCATTTTGGAGGCATGGCAGTAAAGGTAGAAAGAATAAAACATCGGAAAAGTAATAAAAGAAAATTATTTTCAAGACCAAACAAAGGAATTTGAATCCAAAGATCCCAATTTAAAAGTTTCATTATGTATTCCATTGCTTAGGAAACATAATATGAATTTTTTTTGATATTATTAAGATGAACTCATGAAAGCATTTGGCCATAAAAGCATCAAGAAAATTGCATTTTGGAGGCATGAGATCATTTGGAAACATTAGCAGTAAACATAAAACGAATAAAACAACTAATCATATATACTAAACAAAGGAATTTATCAACTACAACTTCCATATATTCCATGAAATAAAGAAGAACATAAGCAAGCAATGAACAGTGCTCATTTTGGAGGCATGAGATCATTTGGAAACATTAGCAGTAAACATAAAACGAATAAAATAACTAATCATATATACTAAACAAAGGAATTTATCAACTACAACTTCCATATATTCCATGAAAGAAAGAAGAACATAAGCAAGCAATGAACAGTGCTGAGAATTCTGAGAATTCTTAACACATCAATTCTAGAAGCAGGAATAGGTGCAGGGAAAGAAAAATTTGAAAAAATCTGCATAAACCAAAATGATATCAGCTCATCAACCCAATTAAACTGCAAAAGGAATTATACAAAGCATCATCGAAAAATAAAGAAAGCAAATACCGATAGATAACCACCTAACAATAGCAAAAGAAATGAATCGTATTCCAATGCATGCATGTAATGTATGAGAAAAAAGAGAGACATTTGAACACAACATACCGGTCAACTTAAAATGTGTAGGATGTGTACTAAGTGGTGGGGGAAGCGTGACGTGCCGTCAGGCTACTCGTGAGGATTGGGTGAATATGGCGATTGAATTTCAGAATTGAAGTCTTTCGACTCGTCTTGGTATTCCAATGATATAGAGGGAAGTCTTTCGACTCGTTTTGGTATTCCAATTATATATGCTGCACATGCAGTTCATGGAAACAACATTGCCTACAAAGCAACAATCCCGTGTAACGTTGGGCTTGGAGGTACCAGGCAAGTCTTCAGTTGCTATTAGCTTGAACACTTTCTAGCTACACATGCATTTTGCATCCTAGCTACTTCTAAATTATAACCCTAATATCCATTGTCATTCTATTAGTTACTCCAATGAGTTGCATAAATTAAAAAATAGCAGACATGACAAAGTCCTGAAAGATGAAAATAACTCAATCAATACTTGCTCAGTGTTCATTGTAGCTGCTGCAGATTGTTCTTGATGTTTAAATGGACATGAGATCTATCCTTAAGTTTAGGACCGAGTTGTCTTTGAACTGTCAGTACACTCATGGGATGCATTGTCTCTATATATCACTACACTCCTTATCATATGAATATTGAAATATGATATTTATCAGAGCAGGATGAGAATTTTATTTCTACAATCCTCATTTTTATGATAATCTGTCACATTCTTCTAGATATCTGAACTCGTGAAGAAGATTAGAGCAGCAACCGCTCCATGTATTGCGGTAAGCAAGACACACCAACAGAACATGAACAACATTGATATAAGGGAATGTTTGTTTGCAACAATGATAATACAACAAATTTGCTTGCAGCAATTGCCCCCCCCCCCCCCCCCCCCCCCCCCCCCCCCCCCCCCCCCCCACAAACAGCATTTGTTGCAGGAAAATAACGTCCAAATTCATCATTTGGTATGTCTCTTGCAGAATTTGTTGCAAATAACTTTTAGCATTTATAAATATTTATATTAGCTATGGAAACATGACATATATAGAACTTATGCTAAAATGAATGATTGAAGGCTGATTTAGAAAAAATTAATAGTTAATTTGATGAGATTGCTGTTAATTATTTGTTTCAAATAGTTGCAGCATTTGTTGCATTTGTTACAGTTGGTTTAAGACCATCATCTGCTGGACGTTTTGTAATACTTTGCAACTACATTTTCATTTATCATATGCAATATTACCTGACAAACACAAAAATGAAAATCTAGCTGCAACAAATGCTGCAGTAGTGTCAATTTTATCCAACCAAGCAAGCTATAGAATAAAAGCATGATGAGTGCCTAATCCCATCGAACCAAATCAGGTATACAGAGGTCGAATGTGGGGTCACAGCTACGAAAGCTACAGAGAAAACCATTTGCTACGAAAGCTGCAGTGAAGACCATATGATTGTCCATGCAATGAAATAAATTATTTAGGGATTTCAAGGAGAGCTTCCAGCCAATTCTACCAAAGGAGTACCATATGTTGTTGGAAAGTATGACTCTTCATAGAAATGCTTGTTGTTTTTATAATTGTCACCAGCCAAATTTATCTACTTTGGATTTTAACTTCTCGATTAAAAAAAGATTAATGAATTTAATGGTTGGATAGGTATAAAGTTGTATCCTTACAAAGGAATCAAAAAAGCAGATTAATCCTCCTTATGAAGGCAGAGTTTAAATGTCTCCCTTCTACATCATTGGAATACCATTCATATTAGCTGCAAAACAAAAGGCAACAAAAAACCAAAAACGAACATTAAGAATAAAGGAGTTTCAATGAGCTACTAACCATATGACCCGAAAGCAAGTCTCTAATTAGAACATTAAGAATAAAGGAGTTTCAATGAGATACTAACCATATGACCCAAAAGCAAGTCTCTAATAAGAACATTAAGAATAAAGGAGTTTCAATGAGCTATTAACCATATGACCCGAAAGAAAGTCTCTAATAAGAACATTAGGAATAAATGAGTTTCAGTGAGCTGCCTCTTTATCCCACCAAAACTAAGGAAGAAAGTTAGGTAACACACCGATTAGCAAAGAATAACTCTGAAGAGACTACAGAAGAGGAAACATTAGCCAAAGGAAGCACCACTGTAGGATTATTAAATTTCTTGTGTGCCCTGATCAAATCTATTAAATTTCATATTGATGGCATCATTTAAAATGCAGCGAATTTTCTTGTAGAAGTAGTATATGTGCATAACCAATATGTTTTAGGCTAATTATGGGTCCATTATGGTTTTAAAATAATATATGTCTAACATTATATCATTTTATTTCATTGAAAATTATATATATGTCCATTATGGAATTGATCTAAATCTTCTGTCCTAATGATTTCTCTTTTGCTATTGTTGTGTTTGCCAATTTTTTCCTGGACCGGCTTTAGGTGTAAAGCATGAATATTCATTATATGACGGTCCCCTTCAATGATTCTGGGAAAAATGTGTACTATCATACCACTTCTAAGATTCCTTTTCTATACTGTTATGTTATAGCTTGATATTTCTCACGATCTGCTTACTATTCATTATATGACGGTCCCCTCATCTTTTGTTAACAATTTTAACATCAGAATTGTTTAAAAAAATCTACTTGTAGTTCTGTCATGTAAACAAATGAACTCATCTAATAAATTTTGTTTATAGGATTCATAAGAACATATAAACTCATCTATTAAATTTTATAAACAAAAGGACAGTTCATATGTTCTTATCAAATTACAAAGTTTGTTTACAGAATTTGTTGCAAATAAATTTTTTAACAAAAGGATAGAACTCATGAGAACATATGTACTCATATGTTAAATTTTGTTTACAGGATCGCACCTATTCTAGACAAAAGCACAAACATCATCTTTTGTTAAAATTAAAAACTCCTCTTTTTGTCCAAAGGGCCTAGTTGAAAAATAAGTTTACAGGATTTACATGATGTAACTCATAAGAACACTTACTGGATTGCATCTAAAAATAATAGTTACTCTGCACAAAATCACAAAAACTCATCTTTTGTGGAAAAATATTTAACATTATAATTGTTTTAAAAAACTTACATGTAGTTCGGACATGTAAACAAATGAACTCATCTATTAACTTTTATTTACATGATTGCACATATTCTGGACAAAAGCACAAAACAGATCCCTTTTGTGAAAATAAAAAATAAAAAATAAAAACAAAGTAGTACCCTTTTCTGCATGTATTCGATTTCCGCAAACAATAGCTCGTGCTGATAAACAGCATCAAAATCAGCTTAGAAGCATTGTTAGAAGTATAAAGTAATGGATATCAACTGAAGTAACTGGTGCCAAATGTGGCAAGTGCCCTAACTCCAAATGGTTCTATAAACCCATTTATTATCAGGAAAACAAATGTATTCATGGTATTTAATATTTGAACTTTCATTGAATACTTAATGAAAATTCCATACTGCAAAATGTATTGAGTCTGATACGTTTTCATTAAACCAGAAACTCCATAGAACCATTTATTACCAAGAAAACAAATGTATTCATAGAAGTGAATCTTAACTTTCATTGAATGTTTGATGTAAATTCCATAAGGCACAATATATTGAATCAGACACATATCTACTTTTCCTTCGAACCGTAAATATTACAAATCTTCCAGGAAAATAGATCTGATGCTGTTAAAACCACATAAGTGATATACTTGCTCTATAATGTTTCAAATTAAAGGTTTTTTGTTTGATATACTTTGAATAGTCAATAATAATAGATGATGTGTCATGACATTTCATCTTATCAGCTCTATTGATATCTGGATTTATATAAACAAAGACATGCGTGTGATATACACAGACAAACTCATCAAAGATCAATGTGCCCTTAAATAGAAGACAAAAACAAAAGAAATACACCGTACTGGATAGATCTTTTTTTGAATCTGCTTCAAATCTGTCATGTTAGATTGTAAAATTAAAGCTTGCATGGTTTGGATCAAACCCAATATCTGTCTGTTCACATTAGTTTAAGGGTATACAGTGGCTCTTTCTCATTTAGCATAAATAAAAATCATGTCTTGATTACATACATATATTTCTTTATAAGCTCTCTCATCCGACCAATTCAATCCAGATCAACATCATAAAAAAGACCAAAAAGATCCCAATGAAATCAAACCCTAACCCAAATCTTACCTGCTCCTAGAGAGCACGGCCGAGGCCCTACAAAGTTTCCAATTACGACGGTTGCAGAAACTCAATGGCTTGCAACCTGTTGCAGCAAGTTTTTTTAAGAATTGTATAATATTGCCTCATTTTCCACAGATTTATCATCTCCAGAAATATGGTCTAAACTCTAGTCAACAGATAATAGGCCTAACGAAATACCATATCGTAATATTCCACAGACCAAAATAATACTGATAATAAAACTTTCCATAGATTTATCAATTACAGTCAGCTATTGCATACTCTAATAGCAGGACCTATAGTTCTACTACAATATGATGATGTACTCATTTAGACTACAGGACCATTCTATAAAATTGTACCTCATGCATGTCCCAATTTCTTCGTCCTCCAATAGACGGCATAATTCCTTATCCCCGATGTTGGTCTCTAAACCAAGTTGATTAAATGTGGAGATGTTAACAAATAAACACATACACCAGCCAATAATTAAACAACCATCTGGTGAAGAAGCATCAAAATTCCCCCTCGCTTGTCGTCATCCTGAAAACATATTTGAAAGCATTTACAGACAATGAGCATGGCAACCGCGATCAGTATGTTGTTATAGGGTGGGTAGCCCCAAAACAAATTCTTTTGCAGACCGGCTACATGAATTCATTGACAAACAAAATGCTTTCACTACTAACAATTGGAATCAAAGGAATTTGACAACATCTGCATTGAATGTATAATTGTCGTATTGCTTATGAAAAATAAATGAAGACTAAACATGGCAGTAAATTTAAGAAATCGATCATTACCAACCATCAATTACTTCCTTAGGAGTCACCTTTTGGTGTGATGTAAACATGTTGTTGTGGTATTCAATACCCAGTGCAACATGTAGACATGTATGACAGAACATCCAATCTTGTCACAAAAAACATGTCCAACGGATCCAACTATTATTATTCCTAAGGTCTAACCTATAGAGAAGTGTGATTGTAAACAAACCTTGCTCGCAAATCAAGACATAATAATTCATAAAAGTAATCACATGAAGAAAAATGATTGTTATCACAAAATGCATCTAACAATAAAATCAGTACCTGATCCGATGATTCGATGTGATCAAATTGAGTACATGTCTCTCCTGTGATCAAATTCAATTTCGATGTGATCAAAGGACTATATAATCAAGACGCATGAATAATTAAGCACAAAAAAGCAAATTCACCCAACTAAACCATCTCGTTGTGGATTGTAGCATACAATGAACTACCAGTAACATCGCTTAGGGAAACTATTGTATGTATGCAAAAAAAACCCAAATGTGTTTCTCTTCCCACTGCAATATCACCTCCTTTCATGCATGCCTTCAAACAATATGCAAGCACATGGTAAACATATCCATAAAATGGGTTAACGCCACAAGCACAATCAAAGCATATCAGTCTGGGATATTTATAAAACGGGCACATCAAACCTAGAAGACAACCACTTTATGCATCATTCTAATATAATAATTTGATTCAAAATTTAAATGTTTGCCATAACTGGTTACTGTAAAAACGGATGTTTTATTTATTAGGCATTCTTTTTGTCTCACCCTTTTATATTTATGTGGGGTTCAATTAATTTTTCATCCAATGTAAGAGATTGTCATACACTTTCAACATAAATAGATATTATGTATCTAATATCAGATTTTATGTAGCGAATATAATATTAAGACAACACCAAACAAATTTTAAAGAATATATTATCACAACATCAAAAATTCTCACCTTTTCGGACATTGGTGTTAAAAGAATAGGAATTGAGTACGCATTCTCTGGTGAAGTGCATCATTTCTGTGAGCAACTTGATTGCAGGAACAACTTCTCCAGAATTCTGTAATTTATATGGCAAGTGAGCAACAGAATTCACATGTCACTCCAGAACTTTTGATGTATTCATTGGCAGAGTGAACAACGATGAATTAATATAGGCAGCATTAAGCAATATGAATTGATCTATTTTCAGGTTAAAAGTAACAATTTTTCTACATCAATAACCAAAGATGCAACCAAAAATCTAAATCAAACAAACAAAAAAGATCAGAATTTGACTCTCAAAGCCCCAAAAAATGCAGAATTCAATGCATTCACATCTAAATCAACCATCTGTGAAAAATTAAGCCGCACACAATTAAATCCATAAGCAAAAAAATATAAGGCTCAATAAGTCGTGAGGAAAAAAAATTGAAATCCATTAATATACCCATTTAAACAAATGATATCAAAGTTACTGTTATTCATGTCCACCAACTATCAAACAGGTGCTAGGCAACTTTGTTGGTCCAAAATGCTTTCATCCCACATGGGCACAACAAAGGGGAATCATAGAAAAAAAAAATCATCCACCTCAATAATCATCTAGCAGAATAATAAAAAGCAAGCAAAAAGAATGATTATTTTTTCAAAAAATTGAATTTTGAGAAAGATTCATGTCACCTTGGATTGAGAGTTATTGGGTTGATGAATGACAACCATGAAGTGCTGAGATACCAGAGGCTCATGGAGTAGGCTGTGGACAAAATGGATTTTTGAGAAAGACCCATGTCATCAAATAGAATTAGAAACTTGAATGAAGTTGGGAGAAAAAATTGTTGGAAACAGCATCCTAACCTATGTTTGATGATAACAAACCCTACTGAACTGTTCTAATCTATTTGTTAAGTGTGTCACAGGTCCCTGTACATTGAGACGGTCATGATTACTCAGCTTATACATACAAATTGAAGCAAGGCTTCATCACGCAAGGCAAAGGATCAAAGTTGTTTTTTAATTAAGTCAAGGCCCACTCTCATTAAAGCCATGCATGCACAAGAGCAATGAATTAGTCAAAACTGCCAAACAGCAAGTTTTTTTTCAATTTCCCATTAGCCAACATATTTGACCCAAAGGACATTCATTAAATTCAAAGAGATATTATTTGAAGGTCATGTCCACACGTTTCATAGTGGAGAGGTCATTTGCATTCAAAGGCTATTTAAAAAAAAGATTTGTGTCTTGTACATCCAAAATGAAATGCAAAGGGAAAGCTTCACGTGAATAAAGCCAAAATCAATAAACAAAGAGGCCGACACAAAATTTCCAATCACCTACCAGCCGAAATCCTTGAGCCTAATTAATTTTCCATGTGAAAAGAGAACAAGGGCCGAAATATTTAACAAAATTCATCAGCCGCAAGGTAGAACAAAAGTCGGGGAATTTATTGAGCTTGTACGGGCCATGTTTCAAACGATTGGATGAGATTTTTTTATTTTAAAAGAAAGTCTCTTGTTACCAATATAAATACCAGCCTTTGCAAAGCACAGAAGAAGAAAAAAAAGGGATGCTAAAACAAATTTGTTAGAGGAGAATCCAACCAACCCGTAAGCTGTTTAACCCTATATATACCCATGTACATCTCTTCACATTTTAATCAATAAGTGGAGTTCTAGAGATCCAAATTGAGTTCCGTAAGAAGCGTTGCGACCGTGACTTCATCCCTGACGCAGTGACAGCAAGTTGAGCAGCTAGTTCCTCCTGTGCAGCAAATGAGATCACTTTGAGTGAGGAACTTCTACCGACTACCTCCACGGGGACAGCGATTACTTCTTCTACAGACATCCGATCATCATTCCGTAAGAAGTGTTGCGAAGCTACTGATGTGCTGAAAGACGACAACCAGAGAGATCTTCACAAATGAGCTTTCTAAACTCTTGATCTTTGTTATTTGTGAAGTTATTAATGTTTTGATCAGCATTTCTGTAATATAATTTCTTCCGTTATTTGGGACTCTGGGAACCAAACTTGTTGGGGCAAGTTGGGTTGGGGAGTGATACTTGTATGTTTCTTTTTGGCTTTAGTGAGCTTGAGTTGGTCTGACAGGTTGGTGTTGGGGCACCAATCTAAGGGAGATTGTAACTTCTTAAAGAAACAGTATAAGTGATTGCTCATTGGGGTGGACGTAGGTCATGGGGACCGAACCACGTTAAATTCTGTGTCTTCTGTGAATGCTTTGATTGTTTGATTCCTAAACTGCATGCTGTAAACTAGGCTTAATTTTTATCTTGCGATAATTTGGTCAAAGGCCTATTCACCCCCCCCCCCCCTCTAGGCCTTATTTAGATCCTACAAGTGGTATCAGAGCACCAGGCCTGGCCATTTGAGTCTAGTTCATAATGAATACATATGATTCAGCATTTGCTGAAGGACAGTCTACAGTTAGACCACCCAAATTTAATGGGACTGATTTTGCTTAGTGGAAAGCTAGGATGAAAATTTTCCTAGTCTCTTCAGATCTTGAAATTTGGAAAATTGTTGCTAAAGGCTATCACCCACCTACAATCAAAATTGAAGATATTGATGTACCAAAACCAAAAGATAAATGGGATGATAACGATAACAAACTTTATGCTCTGAATGGTAAAGCTATGAATGCAATTATCTGTGCACTTGACAGAACTGAGTTTAACCGTATATCTCATTGTCTTACTGCGCAGGAAATCTGGAACACTCTCGAAGTCACTCACGAAGGAACCTCTCAGGTGAAGGAGTCCAGATTAGCACTGCTGAGCTCAGAGTACGATGGTTTCCACATGCTACCAGGAGAATCCATCAAGGACATGTACACTCGCTTCACCGACATCGTATACAACTCAAAAGCCTTGGGAAAGTCTTACGACAGCATCGACCTCATTCGGAAAATCCTAAGAGCGCTTCCTAGTTCCTTCCGGCCTAAAGTGACGGCCATCCAAGAAGCGAGAGATCTCACTAAGCTGAAGCTGGATGATCTGATTGGGAATCTGTTATCCCATGAGCTGGAACTCAAAACCGTCGAGACAAGAGAGAAAGGTGAGGCTAAACCTTTAAAGACCATCGCTCTCAAAGCCGAAGAAAGTGACAAAGAAGATCTCGACGATGAACATGCACTGATGGTCAGAGGATTCCGACGCTTCATCAGAACTCCTGCCGGAAAATCTGAAATGGCAAAAAGGTTCAATCGTTTTAATAAGTTTAATCCTTTGAATTCCTCGTCTGAACAGAATACTACTAAAAGTGTTCAATGTTTCAACTGTAGGAAATTTGGACATTTCATGAAAAACTGTCCAACAAAGAACGCGTCATCCGAAGCCAAAGGGAAATCATTTGCGGTAACATGGGACGATGATGACGAAGACGAACCACAAGACGAGGTAGCGCAATCATCACTTTGCCTAATAGGTGAAAGCGACACGAACAAGGTAAGAGATGAATTTTCTTTACCAGAATTAATGAACATTTGTGAAAACATGAATTCAGAAATTACTTCTCTTGAATCCTCTATAGAAAATTATAAAGAAATGAATTTCCAACTACAGCAGGAAAATTATAATGTTTTGCAAAATGAAATAAAATTGAAAAATGAAATTGCATCGCTCAAAATTACCATTGAAAAACTCAAAGGAAAATCTAGTATTACTGAAGCTATACCTTGTCAGACTTGTGCTTCATTAAAGCTAGAAATTAAGAATGGTAATGAAAAGATTGTTGGCCTAAATAAAAGAATAGAAACTCTCGCTAAAAATGAAGATAATGTTAGAAAGAGTTTTATAAATAAAAGTGTCATGCTTGTAAATGAAAACATCTTTTTGAAATCCAAAGTCTCTGATTTAGAACTGAGTATCAGAAAATTTGGTGTAGGAAGGAAATCACTAGACATCATTCTTGGATACCAGTCAATCAAAAACGATAAACAAGGACTAGGATTTGGAAATGTTTATAATGAAAACATGATAAAGAAAAATCATTACATCAAGAAAAAGAAACGGAACGCCAAATGTTATACTTGTGGTTCTTTTGAGCATTTATATAAAAATTGTCGTTATAAGAACCAAAACATGAAGTTCAAACAAGTATGGGTTCCGAAAGGTACTATGACTAACCATTGTGGACCTATTTGGCTACCCAGGTCACACATACCTTGTTCTTCTTATGTGTAGGGACTAGCGTGGCTAAGGAACAACTGTGTGAGTGGTATTTGGATTCAGGCTGCTCAAGACACATGACAGGGAACAGCGACAAGTTCCTTAGCCTCGTGAAGCAAGGAGGAGGAAGTGTTACATTAGGGGACAACGGCAAGTGCAAGGTAATGGGTAAAGGTATTGTTGGCAACAATACTTTTAAAATTTCTGACGTCCTCTGGGTTGAAAATCTCAAAAACAACCTCATCTCCATAAGCCAACTCTGTGACAAAAGTATGAAAGTACTTTTTGATTTGAAAATTTGTAAAATTTATGACTCGGTCACAGGTAATACCCTCTTCATAGCCAATAGGAAAAATAATGTTTATACAATAATGATTGAAGAAATGAAAATTGCTAAATGTTTGATTGGCAGGGAGGAGGAGGCTATACTATGGCACCGGAGACTATCACATGCCAGCATGAAGTTGCTACATAAGCTGGAGAATAAAAACCTGGTCCGAGGCTTGCCACATCAACAGTACGAGAATGGTAAGTTGTGTGTTGCATGAACAAAAGGTAAGCAAACTAGATCCACTTTTACGGGAATTCGGGAAGTTACCACTTCACGAGTCCTAGAATTGATTCATATGGATTTGTTTGGGCCTACCGATGTTGCTAGCCTCAATGGGAAGAGATTTTGTTTTGTTTTGATCGATGATTTTTCTAGATATACATGGGTTTACTTCTTAGCCAAGAAATCGGATTCCTTTGAAAATTTCCAAAATTTTTGTAATCAAGTTTCAAATGAGAAAAATCTTTCAATTATGAAAATTAGAAGTGATCACGGTGGTGAATTTGAAAACTCTGTTTTTGAAAACTTCTGTTTGGAAAAAGGGATCTTACATGAATTTTCTTCTCCTAGAACACCTCAACAAAACGGGGTGGTCGAAAGAAAGAATCGAACTTTAAAAGAGATGGCAAGAAGCATGCTTAATGATTATTCTCTTCCTATGTATTTTTGGGCCGAAGCAGTGAATACAGCCTGCTATGTCTGCAACAGGGTTATGCTTAGACCTTTAATGAACAAAACATCCTATGAACTGTGGCATGGCAAGACTCCTAACATTTCATATTTCAGAGTATTTGGATGCAGGTGTTTCATTTTAAACACAGGAGATCAGCTGGGAACTTTTGAATCCAAATCAGACGAAGGAGTGTTCGTAGGATATTCATCAAGGAGCAAAGCATACAGGATCTACAATAAACGAACCTTAACTGTTGTTGAGTCAATTAATGTGAAATTTGATGAAGCTGAAATAGATCCTTTAAATTGCAGGGAAACTGAAGCTGGAGATGCAGACAAGGAAACTACAGAGCCTGAAAACATAGCTGAACCATCTGAAGGCCAAAAGGAAGCTGAACCAGAAGTACCACAAGGAAATAGACCGGAAAGAGGAGAGCTCAGGTTCAATCCACATCATCCACCTGAGCTGATCATGGGGACTCCTACGGAAGGTATACGCACTCGATCCACTTTCAATAACTTGTGTGCCTTATGCATTCATGGTGACTTCATTTCTGAAATTGAACCCAAGAACGTTGAAATCGCTTTAACTGATGAAAGTTGGGTTATGGCCATGCATGATGAGATTAATCAGTTTGATAGAAATAATGTTTGGACATTAGTGCCCCGACCTAATAATTACCCAATTGTTGGCACTAAATGGATTTTCAAAAACAAACTTGATGAATCTGGAAATGTAATCAGAAATAAGGCAAGATTAGTGGCCAAAGGATATAACCAGATTGAGGGAATTGCTTGTGATGAAACTTTTGCACCCGTTGCTAGATTAGAAGCCATTAGAATATTGCTGGCTTTTGCAAGTTTTAAAGGTTTTAAATTGAAGCAAATGGATGTGAAAAGTGCATTTTTAAATGGTTATTTGAAAGAAGATGTTTTTATTGAACAACCCCCTGGTTTTGAAAGTCATAGTTTTCCAAATCACGTTTACAAGTTGCAAAAGGCTTTGTATGGTCTGAAGCAAGCTCCCAGAGCTTGGTACGACCGTCTCAGTTCATATCTTTTGGAAAATAACTTTAAAAAGGGTAGTGCAGACAACACTTTGTTTATCTTGCATGAACAGGATCATTTTCTTATTGTTCAGATTTATGTGGACGATATTATTTACGGTGCTACTAATGATCTTTTATGCCAAAAGTTTGAAAAGGTTATGCAGGATCAATTTGAGATGAGTCTGGTCGGAGAGTTGAAATACTTTTTGGGATTTCAAGTAAGACAAACTAGAGATGGCATATATGTTTCCCAAACCAAGTACATAAAAGAACTGTTGAAGAAATTTGGGATGGAAAATGCAAAACCAATGCGAACTCCAATGAGTCCGACGACGAAGCTTGAAAAGGATGACAAAGGTATAAATGTGGACCAAAAGCTTTATCGAGGTATGATTGGGTCCTTACTCTATTTAACTGCATCTAGACCAGACATCATGTTTTCTGTCTGTTTGTGTGCACGATTTCAAGCCTGTCCAAAAGAATCACATTTGATAGCCATTAAGAGGATTTTTCGATATCTTATTCACACTCCTACACTTGGACTATGGTATCCCTCTTGTGGTAATCTTAATTTGGTTGGCTATGCTGATGCTGATTATGCTGGTAGCTTGGTTGATAGAAAGAGCACTAGTGGAACTTGCTTTCTTTTGGGACAATCCTTAGTTTCTTGGTCTAGCCGTAAGCAAAATAGTGTTGCGCTATCCACCACTGAGGCAGAGTATATTGCTCTTGGCAGTTGCTGTGCCCAGGTACTGTGGATGATGCAAACCTTACTTGACTACGGATTAGAATTATGAAAAGTCCCTCTTCATTGTGATAGCAAGAGTGCCATAGATCTTTCTAACAACCCTATCCATCACTCTCGTACAAAACACATAGACGTAAGACATCATTTTCTTAGAGATCATTTGGCAAAAGAGGATGTATCCATTGAATATATTTCTACTGATTTTCAGTTGGCAGATATCTTTACAAAACCTTTGCCAGAAGATCGCTTTTGTCGTCTACGTCTAGAACTGGGCATTATTGATTATATTTAGAGTGAAAATATTATTTGGTGTGCTTTTATTGTTTTTGTGTGGTGTGCTACAAAAAGAAAAATAAAAAAATAAAAATAAAAAATAAAAAATAAAAAAATGAAAAATAAAAATATAAAAAGAAAGGGAAAGTGAATTGTCTATCTCCTCATTTTGCACTTTTCATCAGAAACAGCTTTAAATGCAAAACATATGTCTTATGGATTTTGAATATTATATTCTTAACAATGCTTGCATTCAAAGACTACATGCTTAATTAGGTCATATTCATTAATGAGTAACTAACGTTTTTCATCATCCAATCACACTTACACAGATCAAAATGTTTTGCTATGGAATTGTAATCTTGAATAAGAAAAGTGGTTGTTGGTGGACTAATTTATGTTTTAATGGGATATGATGTTTCAAGGCATGGGTAAAAAGAAAAGCTCTCTTCAAAATATACGTGTATAAAAAGAATAGCAAGACGAGTGTCTTCAAAATATATACACAGAGCTTCGTATGAAAAATGGATACGATTCATGTCCTTGATACTACCCTTGGACATCCAACTTATGCTATAAATGTCATTTTTTAGCGTTGGTGTTAAGTCCGTCAAGCACTGCCATTTCACATTTAAAAATCCTTCTCGGTCATGTTTGGAATTGGTAACTTGAACTCATATTACATGAGAAGGGGAAACTCAATCTTTGATGTTCATATATTCAGTGGAAAAGATGGTTATGACAGGCTGTATTCCTTATTACCTCTCCATATGTACTAAACATTTGATCATCACACTTGAGCACGGAGATGAATTCTGCTAGTTATGATTTGGTGATTATTGCTTATTTATTCCTTGTGGTCATCGATGTATTGTCTTTTGTTTTGCTTTATAATGTTCAATTTTCCATTCATCATATGCTATTTCATACTTTTTGATGAAAACAAAGGGGGAGAGAAATATTAAGATTGAGCATGTCAGAGATAGGGGGAGCATGTCAATAGGGGGAGCATGTCAATAGGGGGAGCATATCATTTTTCCATTCATGCTCATATTCATGCTTCACACACTCACGCTCATATTCATGCTTCACACACTCACACACTTCACACATTTTTGATGTAATCTTAATGTCTGTTTTGTTCTCATCAAAAGGGGGAGATTGTTGGAAACAGCATCCTAACCTATGTTTGATGATAACAAACCCTACTGAACTGTTCTAATCTATTTGTTAAGTGTGTCACAGGTCCCTGTACATTGAGACGGTCATAATTACTCAGCTTATACATACAAATTGAAGCAAGGCTTCATCACGCAAGGCAAAGGATCAAAGTTGTTTTTTAATTAAGTCAAGGCCCACTCTCATTAAAGCCATGCATGCACAAGAGCAATGAATTAGTCAAAACTGCCAAACAGCAAGTTTTTTTTCAATTTCCCATTAGCCAACATATTTGACCCAAAGGACATTCATTAAATTCAAAGAGATATTATTTGAAGGTCATGTCCACACGTTTCATAGTGGAGAGGTCATTTGCATTCAAAGGCTATTTAAAAAAAAGAGATTTGTGTCCTGTACATCCAAAATGAAATGCAAAGGGAAAGCTTCACGTGAATAAAGCCAAAAGCAATAAACAAAGAGGCCGACACAAAATTTCCAATCACCTACCAGCCGAAATCCTTGAGCCTAATTAATTTTCCATGTGAAAAGAGAACAAGGGCCGAAATATTTGACAAAATTCATCAGCCGCAAGGTAGAACAAAAGTCGGGGAATTTATTGAGCTTGTACGGGCCATGTTTCAAACGATTGGATGAGATTTTTTTATTTTAAAAGAAAGTCTCTTGTTACCAATATAAATACCAGCCTTTGCAAAGCACAGAAGAAGAAAAAAAAGGGATGCAAAAACAAATTTGTTAGAGGAGAATCCAACCAACCCGTAAGCTGTTTAACCCTATATATACCCATGTACATCTCTTCACATTTTAATCAATAAGTGGAGTTCTAGAGATCCAAATTGAGTTCAGTAAGAAGCGTTGCGACCGTGACTTCATCCCCGACGCAGTGATAGCAAGTTGAGCAGCTAGTTCCTCCTGTGCAGCAAATGAGATCACTTTGAGTGAGGAACTTCTACCGACTACCTCCACGGGGACAGCGATTACTTCTTCTACAGACATCCGATCATCATTCCGTAAGAAGTGTTGCGAAGCTACTGATGTGCTGAAAGACGACAACCAGAGAGATCTTCACAAATGAGCTTTCTAAACTCTTGATCTTTGTTATTTGTGAAGTTATTAATGTTTTGATCAGCATTTCTGTAATATAATTTCTTCCGTTATTTGGGACTCTGGGAACCAAACTTGTTGGGGCAAGTTGGGTTGGGGAGTGATACTTGTATGTTTCTTTTTGGCTTTGGTGAGCTTGAGTTGGTCTGACAGGTTGGTGTTGGGGCACCAATCTAAGGGAGATTGTAACTTCTTAAAGAAACAGTATAAGTGATTGCTCATTGGGGTGGACGTAGGTCATGGGGACCGAACCACGTTAAATTTTGTGTCTTCTGTGAATACTTTGATTGTCTGATTCCTAAACTGCATGATGTAAACTAGGCTTAATTTTTATCTTGCGATAATTTGGTCAAAGGCCTATTCACCCCCCCTCTAGGCCTTATTTAGATCCTACAAAAATACTTTGGATTGAGAGTCGTTGCGTTGTTGGATCACAACCACGAAGTGTTGTAGATCCCAGAGTCCAATGGAGTAGGCCCCACGATGCCCTCAAGGGCACATACGTCACATACACATGACCTGGCTCTGGAGATGAGAGGAAGAAGGCGACAGAAGCTCAAGCGAAGAAAAAAGCATGGCATTGTCTTCATAAGTGTCTTCATAACTCTAACATCCAAACAAAAAATCACCTTTTTGTTGACGACTCATAATCAGAAATCACATTTTTAGCCTTTTTTGGAAATTTTCAGTTACTTGACAAAAGTACCCGAAGGCTCGCAGCTCCCCTTCATAACCCCCTCCCCTACTTTCCCTTTCTCATTTCCAGAAACCTTAAAAAAACAGAACTCCTAGCTTTTTTTAGATCCAGAAATTGAAAACCATGGGACGAAGACAAGAGATCGACGGCGGCAATCACGGCAGCCTCGCCATAAAAGTACCGAGCTTCTTCCGGTGGCCGATATCGCTCGACGTCCTGAGATCCCCCGTCAGCCTCTGCACTGGCATGACCTACGACCGCTCCTCCATCCAACGCTGGCTCGACTCCGGATTACATGCTTCTTCCTCAGGCAGTGGGTTGTTGGGGGCATGGTGGCTGCGGGAGGAGAGAGATAGAGGCGAGATAGACCCAAAATTTTTGGTCAGGCAAGTTGGTCTTCCCCCCAGTTTTGTTCAAAAGATTTCACATGTTTAAATTTTCAAACAAACTTTCAATTTTCAAACCTCCCCCCTACAAATTTCCCCCCAAACTTGTCCTAGTCATCACTTTTTGTTTGGCCTAGTCATCTTTTACTTGTCCACGTAGGACAAAGGCCGCCACGTAGGACAAACATTCAAAATCTTCATCCTTTATAGAATATATATATATATATATATATATATATATATATATATATATATATATATATATATATATATATATATATATATATATATATATATATATATATAACTCCCATCATATGTTCTCTTTGGGTACGGGGCTTAGGTGTGTGTGTTAATTGTTGCGTGCGTGAGTGTGTGCGCGTGAGTCTGCTGGGTGTAGGGTTCGGCCTAGGTAGACAAGTTAGGGTTTATATTAGGAAATAGGATTTGAATGTTATTAATGGGATTAGTATTAATTTGGTTTGATTAGGGGAATTTAGTGCCAATTAATAGGTTTAAATAGGATTTAAAATGGAAAGCTTTTCAAACATTTAAAAAAGTTTAAAATTCAAATTTGAATTTGAATTAGTAATTTAAAAACAAATTTTTAAGAAAAGCATTTTAAAATAATTACTAGAAGGGATTATAATAATACTAATAATAAGTATGAAAAGAAATGGGTGCGGGTACGGAAACGCCAAGTTACAGATACAAAAAGGAAAGTCACACGTGAGAAAATACAGGTAATGTAACGATAAAAACCAGTCGTTACATCCTGCCCACCTTAAAATAAAGTCCGTCCTCGGACTT
Source organism: Scilla litardierei (assembly GCA_030789695.1). Classification (NCBI taxonomy): domain Eukaryota; kingdom Viridiplantae; phylum Streptophyta; class Magnoliopsida; order Asparagales; family Asparagaceae; genus Scilla; species Scilla litardierei. Next base: position 142,048,365 of record CM061142.1, read on the forward strand.
TCTAACTAAGAATAACATATATACTAGCCATTCTAGTACCTACCCCAAACACATCACACTATAAGTCAACCAGGTATAGTCACTACAAGTGCTTAAATATGCACTAGATAGTCAAGTATTTATACTACAAACATGTATACATATGCACACTCTAAACTTATACCTATCATAGACAGTCAAAATCGTACACGTACTTCAATCATTCATATAATCACATACATCCTTATATATCTATCACTCATTTATCACAACCAAAGTACACATACACACACAAAATAGTTTTACATTAGCAAATACGATCATAGTACTCACGTATAGATAACTACCTATGTTCAAACAAACATGGATATACTACTCCATATATCCTATATTATACACCCAACACCAAACATATCAACACATGTAATCACATCACACAACATTTAAATTGGGTTTGATATAACTAATATACCTTCACCACAAATATAATTCCACAACTATATAGTTATTCAAATGCACGCAGATACTTCACCATATATTCATATCAAATACAGTCCTATTACTATATTCAAAACAAACCACACATACCATAGTCACAAATACTTATAACTAAGCACATACTTACCTGTGTATGGTGCACGCCCACACACGCTAACATACCATTCATAAATACCACTCATACCACTTCACACTTAGCACATCTACAAACCTAGTTTAGCTAGCACATATACATTCAAACAGGTGAGTCCTTAGTAAATAACTATACCACAAGACCAACGCCTATAACTATATACTGGTATTGCCACCTACAATCATATGCGTAACACAACCAGACACAACCAATCTTATCACTATACACACCTCATTCATTACCATGTTCAAAGTACAATACGCAAACCACAAACAAATGTAACAATATACTTAGAGTATACCCACTCAAGCTTGAGTGAGACTCAAAACCCATATCAAAATACTCTATATACATAACACGGTATCTATACCTATACCAATACTATTCCAATATGTATGCATATACCAACATAACCACTTACATACCATAATATCAATAACTATGTTTAGTTAAGTAAAGCCCACATAATGCAATCACTTTACACCCTATAATAATATTACAAATACCAGCACATGTATAATTATAATACACTCTCTAATAGATGCATTCATCGTATAGTCACATATGTGTAATATATTCACGCCATAGCAGTATTAAATATAATCAATACACTACTACATATACATATCCATGCATAGTCACGACATATAATAATCGTGTATACCTCATGGTATACACGTACACACACAACATCCCATAAAGGCAAGCAATACCAAACAAAATTATAATCCTATTACCATTCGTATATCACTCATATGTATGCAGCAAATACATCTCTACTTACGACTAAGCACAATACATATCTACGTACGAGCACACGCTCACACGTACTAACATATAGGTCATATAATAGTCCTACACACTTAACTATGAGTACACCTATTATCAATTCACCTAACATGCACATGACTTACTAATATATTATATGTCAAGTATTTACAAGTATCTTCAAACTACATACACTACTAGTATATACTCCAATACAAATTCCAATATATATACAGACATTCCTAAAGTGGTATAGCTATCCACACATATATAACTGATATCATTCATACAACTTCACACATATATCATGAATAACACTGAGTATTCATACATAACACAAGAGACAATCATTAATATCCAAAGGGTAGCACACTCATACAGGTCCACACACTCTACCTAGATACATGCACCACAACGACATCACAAAAAAATCAATGGTCTCACTACAAAACTAGAGTTGACACAGGCAACGATAAGCACTAACATCTAAACAATAGAAAGGAAACCGAAACCAAAAGCGTAACGAAACAAGATCGGAAAGAACGGGTTCAGATAAGGCGAGGATAAGGAGATAACTTGATTAGATGAAACAGGGATATAATTGTGAATGTTTAGGTGGAAAGAAAGATGTAATAATACTCTTATAGGATACAGGAAAATAGTGTGTAAATGACATAAGTTAAAATACGAAGAGTATAAAAACCGTCGTACTTCAAAAGTTGGAGTCCTCTTTTGCATAGAAAAATATTTGGAGGTTGATAAAATGAGTTGTTTGAAACAAGTTTGAGTCGTATATACCTAATAAGAGAAAAATGGTTTATTGGATTTTTGAAAAATCATTATAAGGAAGAAGTAAAACATTCACACAAACATTAAAGACATAGGTTAAAAAATGTTATACGGAAGTAATTTAATAATTTCGGCAAAAGTTTCGAAATTCAAGAATGAATTTAAATTAACTGAAGTGTAGGAAATTTTAAGCTCATGTTAAATGTTTTCAAAGTCTTTAAACTGGGGAGAAGTTTAAAATAAATAATATTGAAAATACATTTAGAGAAACCAGGATTCGCAATGGGGAGATTTGAAAAATTAACGAAAATTCTCAGGAAGAGATCACGTGGAACAAGGGCAAGAAAATGATCGCATGATGTATACGTCTAGGATATGATTCATGAAAAGCTACGATGGAATTCTACGGTCATTAGCTCAAAGTGTAAGGATTTGAAAAATGATAGAAATCAGGGGTTCAAATTTTCGAGACGACTAAAGATTAGGAGGAATTAACACTAAGACCTTCTAGTGAGCTAGACAATAATAGAGACATCAGGGAAATGTCCTAAAAGAATCAAGATCATGTTCCGCTGGGCCCGAAATTGATGGAATCAACGAATGACTAAAGGGAAGGATCTAGAAATCTAATATGGTCAGGGCTGGGTGAGAGACTACTCGGGCAACCTAAGATGAGTATAGCTAAACCTTGACGAAGGCACCTGACTATCATACCTGGACGTCTATCTAAGTCTTCCTTCCATCTAAGACAAGGAAAACCTTCATGTTAGACTCAATTCATGACATGAATGTTTCGAATATTTAAATGGATGTTGCTATCATTATTGTTGTTTCGATATTTCTCAGATGCAAAGTGACCAGCATAGGCCACCACTAAAACCTGTCATGCCCTGCTTCCCAAGTATGGGAGGCGAGACGTGAAGAGGTCCGCTCAGACTTGGAGCTGTGAAGCTGCAGTCTGATAAGCGTCTCGTAATTTTATCTATTATCGGGTTCTTTGCATTACGACGAAACAACAATAATAGTAATGAGGGATAGACTAATAAAATAACCAACAGTCAACATCCACAGATTTTATTCCAAACATTACAGAGAGTCATAAGAGAAGTACAGAGTCTGAAAAGAAGGCCAAAGCATGGCCGAAACTAATACAAAGGGAAGGGTGCAACGCACCGAACAACCTAACAACAACTACTAAGAAAGTAAACACAACAAAGGAAAGTCACCAGCTGAGACTAAGGGAAGAACTCCAGTGTCCTCGAATTGGACATCAGCAAACTGTCGTCCCCAGCAACTAAATCAGGCTCAAAACCTGACATGTGACACCCAAAGAGAAAAGGTCACATGTCAGCAAAATCTCCAAAGAGGGAAAGGAGACTTTGTGCAAGGAAACCTAAAGCACAGTAGTTATAAGATAAATGCAGCCTAGCAGTTCTAAAATAATGATGACATGGCATGATATTTTAATGAATGCAGCAGTTTTAATATGTACATGATACTTGCAATGCATGACACGTCATAGCGAGAGCTACTAAACAATATTCACGATTTCACGATTAACTTGTATTCACGATATGCACAGGGTTTACGCCTTTTGGCTGAAGTGGCTGTACTGGCACACTTCTACGCTCAAGTGATCACTTAACCCTACCCCTCCACGTGTATCGAGTGTTGGTTTCCCAACAACACTGTGCTCGCTTTTGGATCACGAGCCAGGAAGTGTTTTTGGTTTGGCATATGGTTGTGCCCGCAAAGCAGGTGCCTAGCCTCAATAGTTACAATTATTGTAGTGTGTGCTACGCAATCACGATGGAACAATTTGATGCATGACATGCCATGGCAATGAGCAGTTAAAAGGTGCGTACCGTTAATTGAGAGTAAACGTGACAGGCAGCCTGAAATGATGGCAAGGTAAAGGTGTCGGATCTAGCTTCGTTGTCAAGCTAGATCTAGTAAGGGCGTCTAGGTGACTATCATTTCATCACCTAGTCTCTTTTACGCTACTACACAAATTGGCCAAGACATGGCCTAAACAATCACTGGCAAGTATCACTTGCCGGAACAACGTTCGTAGTCTCAGTGCAATAATGGTCTATATCTCCATATGTGCTCCAAATCAAACATCCCAAACCTACAGTCCCGTATTCATTATATTCAATTAGTGAGTTAACAAAGCAATGAAAACACAGTTTTTATCTTGTTAACATGCAGGTGTGGATTTCTACGGTTCAGGTATACCTTAACACGACACGAGAGCTACACTGATGTCGGGTAGCGACGTTAGGGGTCGGATTCCGGTAGCGCGAACGGAATGAAAATGCCGGTTCTCTGTTGATCAAACACGTGTATGGATCAGGTTCATTATGACCGATTAGCAATCCTGAAAACATCTAGTGATCCAGTTTTATTAGGTTCTCAATCCTGGGCGGGGTTCACATCATATAATTATTGTTACTAACTTGCTAACTAGGTTAACTTACTGTTCTTATATTAACATAGATATACTAACATAGAAACCTAGAACCAACATCAGCTAGGAGTTGTATACAAGATATTAACCCTACAGATTATCATACTAACATCATCCTATTAAATCCACTTGCTGTATATTATCATATAATTAATTCCACTACCAAGTTAATAAGGTTAACTTCCTGTATCATTATCATTAGCATATTGTTCTCAAAAACACTTAATGAACATATACTAACCGTTGATAGGAGATCCCTACATTGCTACCAGGGTTGCCGAGCAGCGGACAGAGGCGGAGGGACGTCGTAACGTTACGAGGGAAGTCGACGACAACCCGAGAGCACTCACGCATCGCTACCGCGTGAAGGGGGCCTACTGTCGCTGTTTACGTCTGAGCGGTTGCTAATGCGTGTCTGGGCGGAGCACATGCCAGTGGCCTGCTCGGGGTTGGTCGAGGAAGTCCGACGAGGGATCAGGTCGGCGGGGGAGGCCGCGCCTGGCTGTCGTCGCGCGCGAGGGAAGAAGCGCCACTGGGTTCACACGTCGCCTGGGCGCAGGGGTACTGGCGCGAGATGATAGGTCACCGCTGGGTTGCGTCGGACCTCGAAGAGAAGAAGCTCGTGCGTGCCTGGGCATGTGTTTACGGCTGGAGCCCAAGGAGATGATGAAGGGTGGCCGATGTGTGCGAGTGGCGTGGGGAGATGATGCGAAGAGGGCTGGGTGTTGGCGTTTGCGTGGGGTAGGAGAGATAGGGGCGGCCTGTGAGAGGATGCTAGGGTTAGAGAGAAATAAAAGAACCTAGGTTCTTATAGGCTGCTGCTGTGAGGAAGTTTAGCCTAGGGTTTATATTATAGGAAATAGGGTGAGGGGCATCTCGTGAGCATGTGGTTCCTAAAGGGCAGCACGTGAACATGAAAGCTTATGGTTTTAGCTGTTTATTTCCTTACATATATATACTAGTATATAACCCGTGCCCTTAGGGCACGGTTCATTTAAGTTATTTCCCCCTCAAAATTTTTGTTCCTCCAAAAATTAAAGCATAATAATTGTTCTTTAGTTTCCTTAAAAATTCTAGTTCCCCCCAAAATTTACTTCCCCTAGAGAATTTAGTCCCCTCAAAATTTTAGTTCGCCTCAAAATTTAGATCATAATCCATGCCGTAAGGGCACAGTTCATTTAAAATATTCCCACTTAAATTCTTAAATCCCTTAATATTATTGATGCATCAGATCAAAGATCCCCTAATTTTAAATAAACAATAATAATTAAAGTGCAATAATTGTTATTTATTTTCCCCAAAACTTTAGTCTCCCACAATTTTAGGTCCCCTCAAAATTTAGTTCCCATCAAAGAATTTAGTTCCCTAAAATAGTTTAGTTTCACACACAAAATTTTGTTCACTCCAGATTCAAACCATACCCCAAAAGTCACTGTTCATTTAAAATATTGTGACCCTCTAAATATTGAATCCCCTAATTTTCAACAAACAAGAATAATTAAAGCGCAATTATTGTTATTTAGTTCACCTGAAAATTTTAGTCCTCCCAAAATTTTATTCCTCCTTTCTTTTAACATATTCTCCTTGCAAAACACTGGATCTCTGAATTTTAAAGAAGCATCAATAATTAAAGCATAATAAATGTTATTTATTTCATCCCAAAAATTTAAGTTCCTCCCCAAAATTTAATTCCCTTAAGATTCAATTCCTCCAAAAATTTAGTTTACCTAGGGAATTTAGTTCAAGATTTGTTTTTGTGATTGCCCAAAAATTTGTGAGTGTTCACCATGTATGTTTTAGTATAATTTCTTTTTCATATCACTCTAATGTTCGTCATGCTTGTCGTCCAGTGTTCTTGATGATTCACTCTACCAGCATGATCATAGGTCTCCTCTAGCCAATTCTGTAACGGATTGGATCAATGCGCTTGTGTCGGCATTTTATGCCAGATTATAAAATGAATGCAAGAATGCAGGGAAAAAATTCGCAATAAAAGCTTCATAAAATACACTTAGCACTTGTTTTAGTATTGTTACGTCATAAAATCCCTTATTATGTTACAAAAAATGCTAGTAAAATATGGCAGGATAAAAAAAGTGTCTCTGGTAGAGACGATGTATGTCAGGATATACGACAGAGAGTGTATATCGCAGAGAGTATATATGGTATGATATAAATATGGTAGATAGTGTATATGTCAGGATATACGACAGAGAGTGTATACGGCAGAGAGTATATATGGCATGATATAAATATGGTAGATAGTGTATATGGCAGGATATAAACAAATAGTGACACACACAAATCATATATATGACATGATTTGTAAATGGCAAAGAGTGTATATAGCAGGATATAAACATATTATATATGTCAGAGAGTGCATATGACAGGATACAAACATATTGTATATGGCAGAAAGTTTATATGGCATGATATAAACAAATAGTGATACACTTTGCAATATTTTGATACAACCTCCTATGGTATTTGAAAGAATAACACAACAATATTTGACTACTAAAAAAGTTAATTCAGGAATACAAACTTAACTACTAACAGAAGTACACCCAACAGATGGAGATCAGTAGCTTAAACACAAACTTAAAAAATCATAAAGCAAAACATAACAAAAACTCAAAACAGAACAGATACACAAAGCGGATAACTACTATCGGAACATATACTCAATTTCAATGGCAAAAACATGTCCTAAGTAAGAAAAAATAGATGTAGAAACTGAGAATCAAACGAACACTAAATTACAATAATCTCCAACTTCCCAACTTTGGTGCTGACAACATTCAAAGCCAGCGACAGCCTCATGCTCACGCGCAAAGCATCCAGATGGCTTACATCCTTCAGTTTAACCCTCCAAACAATTTGCCATCTTGAACGAATGTGTTGCAATTTATTAGTTTTTTTCAACTTCTGATCATGGCTTATATCCTCAATGGTTGAGAGACTGAAGATGACCTGAGGCTAAGGAGTGTAATTGAGCAGTACATGAGCTTGACCCCGATCTCGATCAGCATCCCAAGGAGATCGTCCACCTAAGTTAAAACAAAATAGAACAGAATGAAAATCACCTTTGCTCGAAGAATTGCAGAAGGCTGCCATCTCTATCACTCAGCTGGTATTAATCAAGCAAAATTGTCTCATCCTTCAAGAACTAAAGGCTCCAACCCTGCTGATTTCCCGAATCGAGCTCAGCCGATGTATAGTAGCAGCATGTAGCTATAAGCCCCCACACTTTCCCTGATTGTGATTGAAGAATAAATGAATTTTTTAATGCTCATGGAGCTCCTTCTCTCATGCCTAAATCAATCTGAAAAATTAAGGAATCATTAAAAACGATGAGGCCAAAATGATTGAGAGATAGGGACCCAAAATGAATTAAAAATCTGTAAGAAATGAGCATGTCCAATCTCTAATTACCAAAATCTACAAAAGATTAACAAAAATGTTTAAAAATCTGCATATAATACATATGCAAGAATGCAAACAGTATTATTGTTAAGATTCTCATAAGTAAAAAGTGAACAATGCTGAAGAATAGATTGCAATTAAATTGCTCAATACCAAAACTCAAGTTCAAAGCTTAAGATAAAAAAAACATTTTTTTCCTCCATGATTTTATTCTTACAACTTAAGAATTAAGATACCTTTTCTTTCTAAAGATCAAAACTCAAAAGGTAAAAAGTGAGGATGGTCTCCATATGCCATCCTCATCTTCATCCCATGTATCAGGCATTTTAGCTTTTGGATCATGAATTTTAGCTGGAATTGAATCATATACCTCTGGCTTGACAGTGTCAGGATCACCAATGTACTACCTCTAATCCCAGTTTTTAGGCTTCTTTGCACTGACAGCTTAAATGCATATTGTTTTTTGTTACATGCATATTGTTTATGTTAACCGTAAAATAATTGATGCTGGAAACATGTGTAAATGTGCGAATCTTGAAAATATCCAATAATTAATTAGGACTGCATTCAAATAGCAAGCTTAAAATTTTATCTTCATATACACAACTTAGGAATTATTGAAAACATAGGAATTTCCTAGTTAATGCATGCCACATGCAAGTGACTGGTGTGAGACAGCATGCTTATGGCCAATAGGTGGCCAATCTTGTATTAAAAAAATTGAGAAAGTAATATAAATCTTGCTTAAAAATGGATATCCCATATCTTTTCTTCAGCATTACCATTAACAAAACAGCGATTCAACGATTCAACAATGGAGTTTGCTTTTAAGCGATCTGTTACCTGAAAAAACAGAAAATAATCCAATGATTCAATGATTCAAGGCATAAAAATTAAAAAACATGGCTTTTGAGTTCATGTTGATGTAAACATGTAGGCTGGACAAATAATAATCAACATTTAACATGTAGGCTAAGAGCTTCATGTTCAAATAATGAATTATTCAGATTCATGTTCTTCTATTTGAATAATTCATGTACTTATTTTGATTCATATTCAGATCATAATACAATTAAATTATTCATATTCATATTCATCAATTTAACTTGTATTTAGATTCATATTCAGATTCTTATTCTTATTCAGATTCAGCAATTCAGCAATTATTCAGATTCGGTAATTATTCAGATAGAAGAAAGTACTTATTCTGATTCATATTCAGATTCATAAATTGAATAATTCATGCACTCCCAGATTTAGCAACATTTAACCTGTAGGCTGAAGTATTTATTCAAATAGAAACTGTCATGGTGTAATTCTGTAACTCTTATTTTTATACCCTATCTTAGCAATTAGGTCAGTTCCAAAAGGTACCATTTTGATTGAAAAAGGCATCAATAGTGTAGTCAATGTAGATGTATTTGGAAAATCATGGGTTGGACATGATGCCATCTATTTCACAGAAAAGTGATGCCCCAATTTTGTGTTCAAGGTTTCTAAAGAAAGAAAACATTTTTTCTTTTATCTTCATATAGTAAAGAAACCAATAATGTGTTGAATGTTATAGTCTAATTGAAGCCTCTTAGTTGGAAATGTGAAGTTGGTGATGGTTCAAGTCGTAGGAAATCCAAATATTTATTCAAATCTGTCAAACAGATGGAGAGAAGCATGTATGTACTATATATTCCTCATTCCATCTACTGTCACTCTTTAGCCCACTATGTTGAGTCTATTTTTGGATCTTGGGTTTAAGGAAATCTGTCAAACATATATTTATCCAAATAAAGCTTTTATTCCTCATTCCATCTACAGTCACTCTTTACCTATCGAAAAATAACTCCAAATGTTTAAAGTAATATTCTTCTTGCTTTTATCGACCTTGTGGTTGATAAATCATTGTCATGTAGCTATGCAAACTATTTAGTTTGGTCGCCCACTGCTTGAATAAGTGATCTCTAAGATTTCTATCCCAGTTCATTTAAACTCTACCCTAGAATCCGCATATGGATATATGCGCCATTACTCATATGTTGAGACCATACCGGGTCAAGCTGCAACTTCTAAAAAATACACATGAAATGTGTGTCTAACGTACATGCAACACATATCCAACATATTTATTCAAATCTGTCATGTTATATGTGTTGAAAATGTGAAGTTGGTGATGGTTCAAGTCACATGAAATCCAAATATTTATTCAAATCTGTCAAACCTATGCTTGCTAAAAGTTGGAATATTATTCAAATCTATCAAACATATGGAAATAAGCATGTATGTACTATATATTCCTCAATCCTAATAGTTATTCAAATCTGTCAAACGTATGCTTGCAAGGTGATGTATGTACTGAATAATAAATAACGAATCTGTCAAATATTATTCAAATACCGCATGGACAGAATTGTCTGCCTGAAGGTGTTGATGATTTTGTTTAGGGCTTGAACTAAATTACATACAGAATTCAGAACAAAATATATGGCTTGAACATCATTCAAAACAGAATTGAAGGAAAAAATGCTTAAAAACTGATTCCGCACCTTCAGACCTTGAGAGAAATAGGCGAAGATTGATCTTGCTGCCACTAAACACCTTCAAACTTTGCGAAAAAAATGATCTTGCTGCCAGATATGCGAGAAAACACCTTCAGACCTTGCTGCCAGGCTTGAACTAAATTACATATAGAATTCAGAACAAAATATATGGCTTGAGCATCATTCAGAACAGAATTGAAGGAAAAAAATGCTTAAAACTGATTCCGCACCTTCAGACCTTAAGAGAAATAAGCGAAGATTGATCTTTGCTGCCACTAAACACCTTCAAACTTTGCGAAAAAATGATCTTGCGGCCAGATATGCGAGAAAACAACTTCAGACCTTGCTGCCAGTAAACACATTCAGACCTTCAGACCTTCCAGAAATAGGCAAGAAATCCTATTGCTGCCAGTAAATTGATAACACCTCCAGGCCTTCGGATTTTGCTGCAAGAAATAGGCGAAAGCCAAACCTTTAAAAAACATCAACAAACGAAATACTGTTGACTTCAAGGCCCCCACGTTTGGATGATAATGCATGTGGTGGATGCGAAAAAAATCAAACGAAAGAAACTCATGACCACAAAATGCCTGTTGTGGATGCGAAAAAAATCATACAAAAGAAACTCATGCCAACTTTTCTACAGTTGCTATGCGAAAATTTTTCTACAGATTTAGGCATGAGTTCAAGGCATATAGGAAATAAAAAATGCTACCGTTTTTGTGCGAAAATTGGGCATGAGTTTCTACTAAAAACATCAACAGTTATTTTTTTGTTTTTTTCGTTTGAGTTCAAACTCATGCCCAATTTTAATTTGACCTCAACAGTAATTTTTCCTACCCAACTGAAAAAAGGAAGACTCTCAAAAGAAAAAAATCAAACGAAAAATTTGAAAAGCCAGCACTGATTTAATGTATTTATATATATACACACACTAAAATATCTCTATTTATGTTGAGAATGGTTGCAAAATGAAAAGGAAAAATCAATTAGTCATATACATATCTCTTATTCTAGAAGTACTTGCACCATCATTCAAAAATCAAAACCGAACAAATTGCAACAATAATTTGTCAAGAATTTACACATGTAAAGGTAGTTATTTCTCTACGTATATAAAGACATTTTAACTTCTACCAATAAATTATCCACAATGCTAGATGGAAGTGAGATGAGAATTTTTGTATGTTACACAGACTTTTGAATTGTCAATGAACCAAATGTTATGTGTAGTCTTGACACCCTCTTAATGTAAGTTCTGTTAAACTGGGAGTCTTGGCTATTGATTAAAGCCTCTATTACTAAAATTTTGTCTGGCTATGTTCTACAGATGTTATATATCATGACGTTTGAATGTTTTCAAGTGTTATCGTGCTGAACCTCAGTGCCAATAATGTAATCAACTTACATTAAAGTGTAAACTGTTATGAATAGGCCCATTAGGCCAATTGGGTATCCAACCCATTATTGAAAGCTATAAATACAAGGGTAGGGGCTCTTAACCCTCTACACCGATTTCCCTACTTTTCCCTTCACAACACGTTATCAGCACGATCACGCTCGTTGGAGGAGACGGCGGCTCGCGCGGAAGGAGATCCATCAATCGGTCAGATTCAAGAAGATCATAATCTTCTCAACGGGGAGCGAAAAGGGCATCCTTCACCAACCGTCGACTAGATTCCCTTGTCGAATCTATAGGTAAAAATCAAAACTTTTAGATCTAAACTTGCTTTTCATGTTAGATCTGCATGTTTTAGGATCAAAAAGTTTAAAAACCGGTAAAAATCACAATTTTATTTAGATCCGCATGTCTAAAAACAATAAAAATAAGTTTTTGGTGATCTAAATTCTCGAAAAATCTGTTTTTTACCCCCCAAACCTTGATCCATACCCCGCACGCCTGAAGGGCTAAACGGCGTCACCCTACGAGTGCCGCCGGCGGAAAAAACGCCGTCGACCGCGGCCATCGGCCTCGGACAACTGCCGTGGCCATAGGCCGCGGCGACCGCGGCCTGAAGCCGCGGCCTCGCTGCCGCGGCCTCAGGCCGTGGCCAGCAGGCGCGGCCTGTAGCCGCGGCCAACTACCGTGGCCACAGGCCGCGGCCTGAAGCAGCGACCCCGCCGCCACGGCGGCCGCGGCCCGCTGCCGCGGCTAGCCGTCACGGCGGCACGCCCCGCGTGCCCCCCCTAGGGTTTTTCGGAAACCCTAGTCCTTAACGGGCCAATTTTTCGGGGGAGGCCCAATTAAACCAAATGGGTTGTTTTCATGGCCTAAAAAGCCATAAAATTAGCCCATTTACATAAATAATTTTTCTTCTATTTTTGGCCCTAAAAAGCCCAAAATAATTAAAAGAAACTTTAAAGGGATTAAGGCGGTAAACAAAACATTAAAAAAATGGATCAAAGGTAAAAAGTTTTTCAAAATAAATTTTTAGCACGTCACACACAATTTAGATTATTTAAATTAATCTTTACATGCCTGTGATATGATTATCTGCGTGGTTGTATGTTTTCAATATATTATCTGCGTGGATGTGCAAATTTAGGCTATGTTTTTAGGGATCAGCCAGGTTTTCGACACTTTTTAATTTCCTGCAATTTTTCTTTTTTGAGAGAAATTTGTAAGTGAGGATATAAATGTAAAAAGAAGACCGAAGGACACCAAAAAGGAGCTGAAGGCGTAGCACAATGAAGATAGGGGCTGCTCTCTGAAGTTCCCGAGTTGTATTTTATTCTTTCATGCAATTTTTGATGTAACTTCGGACTGTATTTCTTTTTATTTCGGTGTCGGCTGGCTGATCCCCATAGTCCTAAGTCATTTTCTTTTTCATTGCTTATACATTAATTGCGTGGATGTTAATTATTTTAAAACCATGTTTTAATGTGACAATGAAATTGCCAAATAGCATGCGTAAATGTTAACCTTTGTTAATTATTTACATTATGAAACAGTAAAAAGCATGTATGTTAAATTTCTTTTAATAAGATCCATGCTATGAAAAATGTTTGAAATACATGCGTGGATGTCTATTTTAAATCAGTTTTAATGATACATGCTGTTTTTTATATATTGTTAGATCATTCAATGGCCAGACTTGCGAATGTCGACTTTTCGGTCCTGAAGGCCGATGGGTCAAACTACCTGAGTTGGCAGTTGGACCTGAAGTTCCATCTGCGCTCTCATGCTTTTAGTCTCACAAGGACTGAGAAGGCAACAACAAGTACTGCCTCAGCCGACAAGGATGCTTCAAAAGAAGCACCTCATACAGAGGAAGTTTCCGATATATTAAAGGCGAAAGCCATTATATATATCAGGAAACATTTAGACTCGACCCTGAAGGACGAGTATCTCACTGTAGAGCATCCTTACGAGCTGTGGGACGCACTCGAGGAGAGGTACAGGCATCAGAGAGATGTCATACTCCCCCGTGCGCAGTACGAGTGGACTCATCTCCGCATACAGGATTACAAATCCGTAGCAGAGTACAACTCAGCTCTCTTCCGTATCACCTCACGCCTGAAGTTGTGCGGTGAAACTGTAACGGCCGGTATTTAATGGTACGTATTTTTGTTCGTATATTCTATTTTTTGTTTCGTGATTTTCCGTATCTTTTACGTATTTGAATTACGAACGTATTTTAATTAACTTTAAATACTTAAATACGTATTTAAGTAGCTATATGTATATGTAAATATGTTATTATTTGATTTCATATAAATAGTTATTCAAATTTAAATTCAAATGTTTTAAGAAGTTTAAATTCGAATTCATTTAAAAACCTTCTTTTTATAGTCCTAATTAAATAATAACTATTTTGGAAGTAATGTACTCATTCAAACCCTTTTTAATTCCTCTAACTAATTTTTATTATTCAACCTTCCTTTTTCTCTTGCTCTTAATTTCTCTTATTAATGTTAATATTTGAAAACTTTCCAATTAAAACTCATTTAAACCTATTAATTCTTCTTTTCAAGACTTTCCATTTTACAACCCATTAAATACTAATCCTATTGATGAAATTCAAATCCTGCTAATTAAACCCTTTTAATGCTATGTTATTATATAATTCAATTACTTTTATTTTTAAAACTCTACCATTTTGGAAACCCCATGGCTAGTAAGCATTCACGTGCTGCCATCAAAACCCCCACTGTTTCTCCTTCCCATTCTCCTCCTTCTAAACCCAAGAGCCCTATCCTCCTCTTTCACAAAACCCCGATCCATTCACCACCCTCTCCCCGAGCACACAGGCCGTGCATCACCCCAAGAACCCCTCCCAAGTTTCCTCTTACGGCCCACACGACCCCACGCTTCGGTGACATTTTCCTCCCCACGAGCGCAGGAACCATCTCCTCCCCCTCGGGTTGCGCCGACGATCGTGTCCCCTCTTCTTCGCATCAACCCCATAGCCTCTCCCCCATCGCTTCGCAACCCACCTTGAACCCCTCCTTCCTACGCCACCTCAACCAGCGACAACAACGCAGATGAACCCCCCACCCCTCCGTCCAACCCCAAAGCCGCCGGCGTTCCCACAAACCTCACCGCCCCTCGCCTTGGAAACCGCAGCCCCTAGGCCATCGCCTCTCCACCCTTGCTACACGTCACCACCTCCGACGTCCAAAAGAACCGGACACCCCCTTCTCCTTCCAGCCAACAGACCACCGGACCGCCTCCGACTCCGCCCTCACCACCGCCAACATCGGCACCTCTCACATTCGCCGCCCCTCCCCTGTTTTCTTCTCCACACAGAACCAAGCCCGTAATCTCCGACGCAAGCCACTCCCTTCACCTCGCCACCCAAGCTTCGCCATCATACTGACTTCCACTCCCTCCGGCGAGGAGCTTTCATCAAACCCAACTCGCCGACAGATCTCCCTTCGAAGTCGCTCCTCCCAGTCACCTTCCATCTAATCGCCGAGAGCCCATCCCACCGAACCCGCCAGCCCTGTTCCGCCCCCTTCCTCTGTTCGGAACAGAGGAGCCCGTGGCCTCCTCCGCATCACCGTGTGTCGCCCTGCCTGAGCCCGTCGCACGCTGGGAGCCATCGCCGCCTCGGATCGAAGATGCCCGATCCCCGAGCGGCCACCGCCCGCCTTCGATCTGCACCCAGAGCCAGAAGCCGCCTCCGATCCGTCACCTGGGATCCATCGCCGCCGCACCCAGATCTCGCCTTGGATCGCCTTCGAGTAGCCGCCCATCTCGGAACCACCGCATTCCTTGATCGCCGCACGCTGGGAGCCGCCACCGCCTCGGATCGAAGCCACCCGACCCCGATCGCCGCCCCACCTCCTAGCACCGCCGTCCGCCTCAGATCCGCCGTCAGGCCGCCACCAACGAACCGCCCCCGAGCCCGATCCCTGCGCGTCGCCTTCGAGGATGCCGCCGTCCACCCCTTGCCTACGCAGCATCGAAGGACAGAAGTGAGAAAGGGGGAGGAACGAAGAAGAGGAAGAGAATGAGATTCAGAAAGGGGGAGTAGATAATAAGTAAGCCTATTTTTATATATAATAATTAATGTTAATAATAATATTATTAAGTTATTATAATTATGTTCTGTTATTAAGTTATTATAATAAGATTATAAGTTTATAAGTTTTAATAATATGTTTATAAAAAGGTTAGTAACTAATAAGTTATGATAAGTTGTTAAGATTTTTCAGCTAAGATTTTTGGGTTACAAGTTAGGTAAAATTACTTTATAAAATATTATAATTGGTTAGTTTTAGGTCTTATAACTGGTTAATAGCTATGAGATTGAGAATCACGAACCCGATTTCGCAGATAAATCCGTACTTATCGTACGATCGCGTGGGCACCCCGAACTTGCATCGTTTCAGGCAAGTATACACCCCTTACCAATATATTATCTTCTGCTAATCTTTCAAAGGCGCAAGTATTTGTCCTTTACAAGTTTACCGTTTCCTACGATTGTTTTCAAAGGCACAAGTTTTATCACCGGCAAGTATTTACCTCTTGCAAGTATATTGTTTTCCTACAACTCCTTCAAGGCGCAAGTACTTTTCACCTACAAGTTTAATCTACCTTACCAAGATTTTGGAGACTGGATTTACTAAATGTTAAAAAATGACGTCTTTTGCAAAGTTTGTTACTTAAACAGCTTTTTGAAATGATTTAATGAACTTGGTGCAGTATTTGGGTTTATCTTCACTTTTGAAATGTTGTTGTCGTGGAAATACCATCGTTCGCTTGTATCCCATTGATTGTGGAATGTACAACCTAGTGAAATGTGAAATTGGCCACTTTGAGGCATTAAGGATTATTGGGCCTTCGGGCATTACGGATTATTGGGCCCTCGGGCAATTACGGATATTGGGCCGCGGGCCATTTACGGAATGTTTTCCACTCGGCAAACATTGAACTACAGTTTGACTTATGGACACTTGGGTGGGGTAGTCTAGTGTAGTAGAGGCTGGAAAGCTGGATTACACTCTAGTGGTGAACTTGACCGACACCTGGCCGGGTCGGTGAGTATAGAGTCACGGGTAGCTCCCGTCGACTTGGGTGTGATGCTGGTCACCTCCCCCTCAGACAATGGGCTTGTCACTAGATTAGGTACAGGTTGGCACTCTTGTTTACTTCAGCTACTATCGCGAACTGTCGACTAAGTTTATGTCATGTTTACCTTGTATATCGCTGTTGTCGTACCTTTACTTTATGCATTACAAAAGCCATGTACGTCACTTGTTACTTTATGAACTACATTTGTCATACTCATTGCTGTACGTACTACACCTGTTACACTTATTGCTGTACACACTACATTTCCATGTTTATTACCTTGCACACTACAATTGCTATGCTTGTCATTCTATACATCTCATCTGCCATGCCATATGATTCCCATGCTAACATGCTTTACTTATTTGTAATCTTATTATGTCACTCCTTTTGCCATATTAATGATTTTGAAAACCTTGCCGAGTGTCCTTTTCCTACTAATGTTTTAAATCTTGCCGAGCGACCCTCGCTGACATATATTTCTTGTCTTGTGAAATATACGTCAGGTATTAGACAGAATTGCCGAGGAGCAAGGCTTGAGACTGAGCAGCTTGACCAGGGTGCCCAGACGCTGAGATCTGCCGCTGGAGAACAACGTGCCTTCGCAACGCTGCTTAAGAATAATATTTGTTGTATTTATATTCAAGTGTAATTCTGTTTGCGTTTCTGTATCTAATGGCCAAGTTGGCCTTATTTGTGTACTTGTAAATCTGGGCATCAATATAATGATAATGAAATTTCCTTTTTGTTCCGAGTTTGAATGCAAGAACCTGTTTACGGTTTACCCACAGACGCTTATTGGGTTGGAGTTTCACCGCTCCAGCCCAAGCGGGCCCGCTCGCATCCTCGCTCCCAAGTATAATGGAAAGCGGGGCGTGACAGAAACGGTGACGAAGAAAATGTTGCTGGAAAAGACGTTCACGTCTTTCCACGAGAAGGACATGATCCTTATGCAACAATACCGTGAGAGGAAGTTCACGAAGTACTCTGATCTGCTTTCATGCCTGCTTATGGCTGAACAGAACAGAGACCTGTTGGTTGCCACTCACAACCTGCGCCCTCCTGGCTCCGCTCCACTGACACCTCCTGCAGAGGCACACTTCCAGTCTTCCCAGAAGAAGAAGATGGACAAAAAGGCAAAATTCCAGAAATGGAAAGAACAAAAGCAGCGGAAGAAGGCCACTCCCCCAGCTCCTCCTCAGAACCAGAAGTTCGCAGATAAGAAGCAAAAGAGGATGTCCAACAAAGGTGGCACTCCCAAGAAAGACTGGGAGGATAAATGCTCCAAATGCGGAATGACGGGCCACTGGTCCAGAATCTGCCGCACCCCGAAACACCTCCAGGACCTCTACCAGGCAAGCCTCAAGCCTCGAGCTGAGACAAACCTGATTGAGAGCGCAACGTTGCCAGAGACCTCATGGACTCCTGAAGACTTCATGTGAGATGACACTCTCTAGTTCTGGACCACTTCTATGTACTAGCAATGTATCTTCTTTTTATGCATAGTATCTAGTCTTATTTCCATGTCAAACACTATTTTGAGCATTTATTTTTATGAAGTAGATCTTTTCTTTTCATATTATTCACTGCTTGAATGTCTTTCTTTTTAGATATGGAATTAATCTGCCTAGTGGACAGTGCATCAACGTACTCGATCCTTCAAAACATAGACTACTTTACGAGCATAAGTAGATATTCTGGTCCACTGAGAACAATCTCAGGACCAGCAAACATAATCGAAGGATTAGGGGAAGCAATTATATTGCTCCCCGGTAACACACAAATCACACTTAGAAATGCGTTATACTCCCCTAAATCTATCTGAAACCTCCTAAGCTTTAAAGATATCCGTTTAAACGGATATCACTAAGAGACTGTCGAGGAAGATGAAAGGGAATACTTGCTTGTAATGTCTCTAACAAATGGTTCAAAAACCATTATGGAACGTTTCAAGGGACTCCCCTTGGGACTCTACCAAACAAGTATACAAACTCCAGAAACATGCATGGCGGAGCACTTGCAGTGCCCCCAAACACCAGAATTCCAACTCTGGCACAGTAGACTGGGACACCCTGGCTCTGTTATGATGTACCGCATCATAAAAAGCTCCAGGGGTATAGACCTGAAGAACCTGAAGATTCTTCAAAAAGGCAAATTCCCATGTCCACCCTGTTACAAGGGTAAACTGATTACGAGACCCTCTCCACTGAAAGTGGACGTAGAGTCCCCAAGTTTTTTGGAAAGAATCCACGGAGACATTTGTGGGCCGATACACCCATCAAGTGGCCCGTTCAGGTACTTCATGGTCCTGATAGACGCATCTACTAAGTGGTCACATGTGTGTCTACTGTGCACCCGTAACCTAGCACTATCTAAGCTTTTAGCTCAAATAATCAAGTTACGGGCCCACTTCCCCGACTACCAGATAAAGAAACTTCGTCTGGACAATGCGGGGAAGTTTACGTCACAAGTCTTTCTAGACTATTGCCAAGCTCATGGAATTGAAGTTTAACATCCAGTAGCATATGTTCACACCCAAAATGGGTTAGCAGAATCTCTAATTAAGAGACTGCAATGGATTGCTCTTCCATTATTACTTCAATCCCAGATGCCAGTGAATGCGTGGGGTCATGAAATTTTGCCTGCTGCATCTTTAATAAAATTAAGACCTTCTGGAGGTCAGTCATCTTCTCCAATGCAACTAGCACTTGGAGCCCCACCAATTGTCTCACACTTGAGAATATTTGGTTGTGCAGTATACGTCCCCCATAGAACCACCACAAAGGACAAAGATGGGTCCACAACGTCGTCTAGGCATTTATGTTGGGTTTGACACCCCCTCCATAATTAGATTCCTAAACCCCTTACATGAGACGTTTTCAAGGCACGTCTAGAAGACCGTGAATTCGATGAAACATCGTTTCCATGACTAGGCTCACAGACAAAGAAGCCCAAAGCTTCAGAATGTATCACTTGGGATACAAAGACATTATGTCACTTTTCTCCGCCCACAAGCCAGTGTGAGGAGGAGGTCCTGAAGATTCTCCCCATCCAAAACACTGTCCATCTCTTGCCAGAAAAATTTACTGACAACCAGAAGATTGTCAAATCACACGTCCCTGCTGCTAACACTCCAGCTAGGATTGACATACCGCAAAATGGATGCAATCCGCCTGCAGCAGAAATGGTTGGACCTCTCAAAAAGAGAGGGCGACCACCGGGATCTAAGGACCAAGTCCATCGAAAGAGTAGGACCCTTGGCAATGGTAAACAAATACCACCACAGGATGGTACTATAAGCCATGCTACCCCATCTCTCCCAAACTCTCATGAAGAGGAAAAACCGGGAGAAAATGAAGTATCGATACACTATGTACGAACTGGGGAGTATTGGGACAGAAAGAGCACAACCATAGATGACACATTTGTGTGTAATATTGCCATCAATGTCGCGTACTGCGACGATGATATTGAACCACGCTCTCTGACAGAATGTCAAAGCAGAGATGATTGGCCAAAGTGGAAAGCGGCAATAGGAGTGGAGTTATATTCACTCACAAAACGCAAGGTCTTCGGACCCATAGTCCAGACGCCAAAAGGTGTAAAACCTGTGGGTTATAAATGGGTATTATTAGAAAACGAAATGAACAAAATGAGATTGTTCGCAACAAAGAAAGGCTTGTCGCGTAGGGTTTTACCCAACATCCAGGGGTGGATTTTGAAGCCACATACTCCCCGGTCATGGACGCGATCACCTTCCGATTCCTCATTGTCTTAATAACCCAAGAGGGTTTAGATATGCAGCTTATGGATGTGGTCACTGCATACCTATATGGAAACCTAGACCGAGACATCTATATGAGATTGCCTGACGGTTATTCTTTGCCTGCAGCACTAAAAGAGAGAGAATGTGACACCTACTCAGTGAAACTGCAAAGATCATTATATGGTCTAAAACAATCTGGAAGGATGTGGTATAACAGACTGAGCGATTTCCTTGCAAAACAAGGATTCACAAACGACCCAGTCTGTCCTTGCATCTTTATAAGAGCAAAGGCAACAGGATTTGTAATCATAGCCGTCTACGTGGACGACTTGAACCTCATCGGATCTCCTGAAGAGATCTCAGAGATTTCTAGAAGCTTGACAGAAACCTTCGAGATGAAAGACCTCGGAAAATCAAAATTCTATTTAGGTCTTCAAATAGAGCACCTTAACGATGGGATCCTGTTACATCAGTCCACTTACACATCGAACTTATTGAAAAAGTTTTAGATGGATAAGTGCCACCCCCTCAGCACTCCAATGTTCGTCAGATCATTGGATGTACATAAAGACCCTTTCCGGCCGCTGGAAGAGGGGGAGGAAGCACTAGGCCCTGAAGTGCCTTATCTAAGTGCTATCGGTGCACTCCTTTACCTGGCTAACTGCACTCGCCCTGAAATAGCATTTGCAGTCAACTTACTAGCCAGATATAGTGCTGCACCTACACAGCGGCACTGGACCAGAGTAAAGCATCTTCTGCGCTACCTCCAAAGGTCCATAGACTTAGGTCTATTCTACAGGAAAGGGGCATCAACTGGTTTAGTTGGTTATGCTGATGCAGGATACAGGTCCGATCCTCATACAGAGAAGTCTCAGACAGGATACATGTTTACTTATGGCGGCATAGCCATATCCTGGAGATCTGTGAAGCAGACCATGACGACCGTCTCATCCACCCACTCAGAGCTCCTTATGATCTTCGAAGCAAGCAAGGAAAGTTTCTGGCTACGCTCTGTGATCCAACACATCCTCACCTCCACCGGCCTGATGACCGGCGTCCTTGCGCCTACTCCACTCCATGAAGACAATGCAGCATGTATAGCCCAGCTACAGGACGGCTACATAAAAGGCGACAAGACGAAGCATATCTCCCCCAAGTTCTTCTGGACGCATGACCTTTAGAAGCAGAAGCAGATTGAGGTACAGAAGATCCAATCATGTAATAACTGTTGGATATAGGACTCCCCGGATTTGGTTTTGGATGATGAACAAACATAAATATAACGTGAACTAACACTTTGTGAGCGCAGTTATGGAGATCGTCGCCAAATTCATATGAATATCAATTACGACGTCTCAAGACTTCTCAAAGCATGTGATCGTGTGCCTAAAGCTTCGTTGAAGCTTATGGACCAATTTAGAAGTCATGAAGATTCGATTGAAGCTATTGAAGACGGTATCGTCAAGTTTTATTTATAGTCTTTAAGCTTATTTCGTAGAATGTTAAGCCTTGAGTAGATCTTACGGTTTAATTCTTCATAACGCTCATATCTTAGCTCTAGGATCTTAGTAGAAGTCCATACAATCCTTCCCGAAGCTTCGCGCTTCGATTCGCGACTTCTTGTGCATGTTAGTTGGTTCAAGAAGAAGAACTGACCGACTAGATGGTGATCTAGTCGGTCGGCAAAACTTCTTGGACCGACTAGTTCTTCTCAGTCATTTCCAAGCTCTTTACTGTTTACAGTTAGTCGGTCTAAGTTGACTCACCGACCGACTAGTTTGTGAACTAGTCGGTCAGTGATGCTTCTGTGACCGACTAGTTGAGCTTTCCCTGTACATGCACATTTGAGCCTAAGCTACTGTTTATCATTAGTCGGTCTGTGTTCATTGACCGACCGACTAATTGATGAACTAGTCGGTCAACTTTCTTTCTTGGACCGACTAGTTTAGTTTACTGTACATGCCAATTTTTCACCTAACTTACTGTTTATCGTTAGTCGGTCTATGCTCATTTGGCGACCGACTAGTTGGTGAATTAGTCGGTCAATATTTGTTCTTGGACCGACTAAGTCTATTTCTGCTCAGACTTCAGTTTTATCTGTTAGTCGGTCTCTGTTGAGTGACCGACCGACTAGTTGTGAAACTAGTCGGTCAGCTACTCTTCTTAGACCGACTAGTTCCTTTTGTCTGTGCTTTGATCTTTTCTATGTTCACTCATTAGTCGGTTTACGTTAATTGACCGACCGACTAGTTGATGAACTAGTCGGTCGGTGGTTGTTCTTTGACCGACTAGTTGGGTTCAGAAAAGAGCCGTTGGAGCATTTAATGAATCGAATTTCTTTCTCTCTCTCCTCTATCCTATAAGTAGTTGTTGGACTGCATTCTTTGCTGCCAAGGCTGATATTATTGCAAGTTTAGAGATCAAGAGAAATCATTCCAAGCTCATTCAAAGCTCATTCTTTCCATTCAATAATCTCTCCTAACTCTTACTTCCAAAGAGAGATTCATTGAGTGTTGTCACGCCCCGCTTCCCAAAATGGACGGAAGCGAAACGTGACGAGGCCCGCTTAGGCCAGAGCTGAGAAGCTCGGACCCAATAAGCGTCTGTAGAGGTACCATTTTAAACGAATTCCAGGTTCTTGCATTATTATAGTTCGAAACAACAGAAAGTACGGAAAGGAAATTGCATTCATTAAATAGAGATATAATATCCAACTGGTACGAAGTCTAAAAAGGAAGCCTAAGCATGGCAACAACCTAGCTAAAAGCAAACTAAAAGTAGTAACCTCTGAAAGTGGCGACTAGAAGACCGCTAGGTCTGGTCCTCGTCAGGCACGTACTCTGGGTCAACGTCCTCGGCTCCTCGTACTCCAGTGAGTCTGCCTCGTCCACGAACTCTGGCTGAGCACCTGACGTACAGCACCCAAGAGTAAAGGAACTGTACGTCAGGTAAAGTCTACAAGAAGGGTTAGACTTTACTGCAAGTGTACCGAACTTTAAACAACGGTTTACTGGTTGATTAACATGCTGAGGTTCTTTTACGCAACATTTTACTGGTTGATTAGCATGCTGTGGTTATGACAGAGTAACACGAAAGGAAGTAACGTAGCAGGAAAGTAAAACGGGACAAGTAGTAGTCGTAGCGTGTGCTACCAACTACGGGGACTAACCTACAGGTGTCAAGACAAGTCGGGACGTGGCGGGACAAGACAGGACAAACAGGACGGGACAAGACAAGACAAGTGTGACACGAAGGGTTCACGCCTTACGGTTCGAGGGGGATCAGACCCTCTTGCCGTGCGCACGCTCAACCCTACCCCAAACCCCAGAACTCAGGACAAGACAATATAGGGCCACTCACTCTGCTAGGTGAGTGCCTCTATCCCCACGGTCGGTAGCGTATCGCTCACTCTGCTAGGTGAGCGACGAACGCCTCGTAGGTGAAACCGTACAACTGTATAGGACCACTCACTCTGCTAGGTGAGAGTCACTATCCTCTCGGTCTGCTGGGACACTCACTCTGCTAGGTGGGTGCCGAGCTTCCCGTAGGCTGTGAATCAGTACAAGGGATCACTCTCTCTGCTTGGAGAGTGCCCTATTGCCCGCAGGCTGTGTATCACGGGGATCACTCTCGCATGGAGAGCATCCGAAACGCCCGCAGGCTTTTTGTATCACGGGGATCACTCTCGCATGGAGAGCATCCGAAACGCCCGCAGGCTTTTTGTGTAACTGGGACATGACATGACAAGTGTAAGGAATTGTTATTCTAGGGTGTCCACACGCACGCACACACAAGATAGCCCTACGGTGTCAAAAGTTGTTGTTTGTCGAGCTTAGACTTCGTCGTCAAGTCTAAGTCGTCAAGGCGTCCCGGACGCTATCATTTCACGTCCGGTTCTATTTGTTCACAGTCTAACAGTTCTAGTAGTTTAAGACCAAGGCACGGTCAAAAGCACAAGTGAGTACACTTGCCTGCGATGGCGAGTGTGTCGTCCTCTCGAAGCGTCTCGCCTAAGCGTCTCTTCCGCGGTAGTCCGTCTGGTATGACGATCACCCATGATTCGGCGTTGGATCTGGAAGCAACAATGAAACACGTCGCGGCTTCAGTTACTCGCCCACAGTGGCGCGGAACTATCTGCGCCATTTAGTCCCGATATTAGATAAAGCAACTGACTTATTATTAACTTATATTTAAGTAGACTTAGGTCCCAGCACTATGAGTCAAGGTAAAATACATTTACATCACTGTTATAATATTTTAACTAATGTATTATAACTCACACTATGGTTCATACATCATTCATTCTCACAGATCTCGGGATTTTTATAACCCTCATATTAAAAACTGTAGCCCATAATAATATTAAACTAACATGTTAAAAATAAGCCTTTATGCATGAGAGTAAACACCCGTGGGATTTAAAAAAAATCAAAACAACTCACAGTAATAGCGCAGCACCCTCTTCGTTGGTTGCGGGGCTTGCAAATGGATGCAGCGGCGGTGTCGGGGGGTAGTCGACGGCTGGCGGGGCTGCGCAGGCGAGCGGGGGTCGACGACGAGGTGGTGCGGCGGCGTCGCGGCGAAGACAGGGTAGCACCGATGGTGAACGGGGCTGCGCAGGCGAGCGGGGAGCGCAGGCGGCGTCGCGCGGGCTGCGGTCGACGGCGGTAGCTCAGAGGGGGTCGACGTTGAACAGGGGGGATGCCGAGGGCGGCGAAATCTGTCGAGGTCGAGGTGGCGGTGTGCTGGGGGAGGCCGACGCCGGAGGAGGAGAGTCGAGGGGATTGGGACTTGGCGGCTCCGAGGTGCGGTGTACGACAGACGGCGAGGTGGTTCGGGGAGAGGGGTCGCGGACTGGGGGAAGGAGAAACCGACGTCGGGGATGTGAGAGGGAGATAGGTGAGGCCGGTCTGCTGTTGGTGGAGGGGAGAAAGGCCGGATCTTGGGGAAGGCCGGCGTCGAGATAATGGACGGGAGGAAGTCAGGGGCGGCTGTTCTTGGGGAGTGGCGGACGGAGCGAGGGTTTTGAAATGGGTGGCGGCGCGTTTTGCTGTTTAATAAAAAGAGAGCGGCTCATTGCTTTCGGGTACTGAGAAACAAATATAACCCTAGGCTATTATTAAAGGAGGAGAGGGGCTCACGTGGAAAACCAATGGGGGATGGGGTGTACGGTTTAGATTTCGTTGGGATTTATTAGGTTTTAAAAATTGATATGAGATTTCAACAACGTAACAGGATTTGGAAATTTAAAACCTAAAGGTTATTTACTATTAAAAATATTAGGGAAAAAGAATACAGCCTGGGGGTTTTGTGGAGGAAATTAAAGGGGGAGAGAATGAGTCACGTGGGGGAAAATTGATAGGGTTTATTGGGTAGAGATAGGGAGAGAGAGGTTAGGATAATAATGGGAAAAAAATCTGTTAGAATTAGATTAAAAAGATTGCTTTGATTTGCCTTTTGAAACATTAAAGATTTGATGTGTTTCCCTTTTTTTTTATTAAAAAAAACGGCAGTGTTAGATGGCCAGTAAGAGTTAGCAAAATTTTTGGGTCTAAGGAAAATCATTACTTATAAGTTTACTAACAAAAACGTACAGATTCTTCAAGAAATCAACTTTACATTAAAAAAAACATTTTATAAAATTAGTAATGATGTTATGACATATTGGTCCCTCGACGTCCAAAAATTAAAAAGGAAAATACTGGGGTGATCGCGCCTCTGAGAGGATTGTGAATACGGGGCAGGTCGCGCGTCTGAGCTACGGAAGACAGTAAAAAATAAAATAAAATACTAAAATACGCACCCGAAACAACAATACACGCTAAAATACGTACGGTCGGAAGGTGACCGTTACATTCTACCCACCTTAGAAATGATTCCGTCCTCGGAATCACTTATACTAATAATAATATTATATATCTAATTTCATACCCGCAACTCTCATGTCTACACATAAAGATCGCTAGTTCTATAACTTCAAACATCGTTCCTCAGATACATCCACTCCACTGGCTAATGCTACAACTAGAATCACATCCTATCACTTAACTATGAATCCCCATTATCGTTTGCAAGTCAATAATCATCTTGTCCCCAATATGTTTTCCATCATATCGACTCATGTACCTAATCTCTATCATCAATGAACCATCTAACCACACCCATCCTTACCCATATCATTTAATCCCCTAACCATACCAAATCCATCTAGCTAACCATCCCTTCATATCAACACGTCGTGTTACTTCCAATGTCTTCTCATCTCAACTTAATAATCAAATCTTGACGCTTTAAAAGTTCTATTCATTATCATGATCACTCTAAATCATACTATACCGTCCTAGCTACTCTTATCTATCACTCGTTCAAGTTTCAGATCGATTAAGTACTCATCTCCCTATACATAATTTCATCCCATCAGAGTTCTCCATTGGGTCCTTCACACATAGGTATTATAAATAAGTCTTGGGCAGCTCATTCTTTTCATCTAAATGATTCTAATCTCCTATCTTGGTGTGCCAAAATCAATTAATCATCGCTATTACATATCTTACCACACACTATACCTACCCGCACACAAGGTCTTATAATAACAATAGCTAGTCCTAATAATATTACAACAATAAGCACAACATTTCGAAGAGAGAAAGAAGGGAGAAGCGAAAGGAAAACTTAAGGCCAATGAAATATTTTTAAAACATGTGGGTAAAAACATGTGTAGTGGTGGTAATGGTTGAGGGAGAATAAGGGGTCGTGATCTTGTGAGCTAGTTTCAAAAAAACTTTAAAGATTTGGTTTAAAAAGAAAACAAAAGTTTTGTTACAATAGCATGCAGCCAAAGATAAGCTATACCATAATACGAAAGACTAGGTCTAAGGAATTGCCTGTCATGACGTTATCCACACAAATCTGAATACCATCATTCGGACAACTCCATATGTATACCACGGTCCACACTGAGTATACATACAAGACACAAGAGACAATCATCAAGATCCTAAAGGTAACACACTCCTACAGGTCTACACACCCTACCTATACTCATGCACCACGACGACATCACAAACTAAAGGGCCCACTACTAAACTAGAGTTGCCACAGGCAACGACGAGCACTAATGTCTTTAAAAAAAATAGGAAGGAAGCCGAAACTAAAAGCGAAAAGGAACAAGATCGAAAAGAGAGAGAAAAAAAACGAGCTTGGATAAGGCGAGGATAAGGAGATAAATTGTTGGATGGAACTAAGATATTGCTAAGAATAAGAAAAATTGATGAAAGAAGAATTACGTGTAAAATATGGTATCATATACTTTATACTTATAAAAAGTAGAAATAGCGAGCAGATGGTAAAATATTACGACTCGGAAAGGAGTTAAGCGAATGAAGAAGAGAAGGATGAGGTAGTGATTGTTTTGCAAATGAAAATAAGTTTATACAAAGATTTTTGAAATGTGAGCACGATGAATATAGAACTGATATATATATAAATTAAAGTTCTCTTCAGTTCAGAAAATATTCTAAAAGTACATACAGTAAGTGGTTAGAAATAGATCTTGTAGTCCAGAAAAGTATAAATTGAATTATCAAAATGTTAACAGGGTTTTAAAACTGGAAATATGAAAGATATCGATTTGAAAATAAATACGAGATAGTAACAACGAAAATTTACGACAAAAAGGGTTTCACAGTCAGTGAAAGAATTTTTAACTCAACCGAAAAAAACAAGAAATTTTAAAATATGTAATATAGGGGTTTTCAAAGAATTTAAGCTGAGCGAAAAGGAAAAACTTAATAAATGAATTTCGAAAATACTTTTAGGGGAAGCAGAATAGGCCAAGGAAGGGATTCGAAGGATCAACGATAATCGTCCGGAAACGATCACGCGAATCGGGAGAAAGGAAAATGATCACATGATGGTTACTCATAGAATAAGATGCAAGGAGGCTACGATGGGACCCTACGATCGATAACGCAGAAGTGTAATGATCAGAGAGATGCTAGAAGTCAGGGGTCCTAATCATCGGGTCGTCTAAAGATTAGGATAACTCAGCTCAAAGGCTTCCTATGAGCTAGACTATACCAAGGATCTAAAGAGAAAGTTCCTAAGAGAAACAAGGTCACGTTCTGCTGGGCCTGAAGTCGATGGATCCGAGCGAAAGACAAAGAGAGAAAAACTCTAGAAATTCTAGCACGATCGGAGTCAAATGGGGATGCTAAGGTAGTCTGGGACGAGAACGACTCGATTTTAACCAAGGCGTCTAGCTATCAAACTGGGACGTCTACCTAAGTCTTCCTATCATCTAAGACAAGGAAACCTATATTTAGACTTGTACATGGATATTAAATGAATGCGGTACTCTTATTGTTCCAAACTTTTGCAAGACCTGCATGGGCCACCACTAAAACCTGTCACGCCCCGCTTCCCAAAATGGACGGAAGCGAAACGTGACGAGGCCCGCTTAGGCCAGAGCTGAGAAGCTCGGACCCAATAAGCGTCTGTAGAGGTACCATTTTAAACGAATTCCAGGTTCTTGCATTATTATAGTTCGAAACAACAGAAAGTACGGAAAGGAAATTGCATTCATTAAATAGAGATATAATATCCAACTGGTACGAAGTCTAAAAAGGAAGCCTAAGCATGGCAACAACCTAGCTAAAAGCAAACTAAAAGTAGTAACCTCTGAAAGTGGCGACTAGAAGACCGCTAGGTCTGGTCCTCGTCAGGCACGTACTCTGGGTCAACGTCCTCGGCTCCTCGTACTCCAGTGAGTCTGCCTCGTCCACGAACTCTGGCTGAGCACCTGACGTACAGCACCCAAGAGTAAAGGAACTGTACGTCAGGTAAAGTCTACAAGAAGGGTTAGACTTTACTGCAAGTGTACCGAACTTTAAACAACGGTTTACTGGTTGATTAACATGCTGAGGTTCTTTTACGCAACATTTTACTGGTTGATTAGCATGCTGTGGTTATGACAGAGTAACACGAAAGGAAGTAACGTAGCAGGAAAGTAAAACGGGACAAGTAGTAGTCGTAGCGTGTGCTACCAACTACGGGGACTAACCTACAGGTGTCAAGACAAGTCGGGACGTGGCGGGACAAGACAGGACAAACAGGACGGGACAAGACAAGACAAGTGTGACACGAAGGGTTCACGCCTTACGGTTCGAGGGGGATCAGACCCTCTTGCCGTGCGCACGCTCAACCCTACCCCAAACCCCAGAACTCAGGACAAGACAATATAGGGCCACTCACTCTGCTAGGTGAGTGCCTCTATCCCCACGGTCGGTAGCGTATCGCTCACTCTGCTAGGTGAGCGACGAACGCCTCGTAGGTGAAACCGTACAACTGTATAGGACCACTCACTCTGCTAGGTGAGAGTCACTATCCTCTCGGTCTGCTGGGACACTCACTCTGCTAGGTGGGTGCCGAGCTTCCCGTAGGCTGTGAATCAGTACAAGGGATCACTCTCTCTGCTTGGAGAGTGCCCTATTGCCCGCAGGCTGTGTATCACGGGGATCACTCTCGCATGGAGAGCATCCGAAACGCCCGCAGGCTTTTTGTATCACGGGGATCACTCTCGCATGGAGAGCATCCGAAACGCCCGCAGGCTTTTTGTGTAACTGGGACATGGCATGACAAGTGTAAGGAATTGTTATTCTAGGGTGTCCACACGCACGCACACACAAGATAGCCCTACGGTGTCAAAAGTTGTTGTTTGTCGAGCTTAGACTTCGTCGTCAAGTCTAAGTCGTCAAGGCGTCCCGGACGCTATCATTTCACGTCCGGTTCTATTTGTTCACAGTCTAACAGTTCTAGTAGTTTAAGACCAAGGCACGGTCAAAAGCACAAGTGAGTACACTTGCCTGCGATGGCGAGTGTGTCGTCCTCTCGAAGCGTCTCGCCTAAGCGTCTCTTCCGCGGTAGTCCGTCTGGTATGACGGTCACCCATGATTCGGCGTTGGATCTGGAAGCAACAGTGAAACACGTCGCGGCTTCAGTTACTCGCCCACAGTGGCGCGGAACTATCTGCGCCATTTAGTCCCGATATTAGATAAAGCAACTGACTTATTATTAACTTATATTTAAGTAGACTTAGGTCCCAGCACTATGAGTCAAGGTAAAATACATTTACATCACTGTTATAATATTTTAACTAATGTATTATAACTCACACTATGGTTCATACATCATTCATTCTCACAGATCTCGGGATTTTTATAACCCTCATATTAAAAACTGTAGCCCATAATAATATTAAACTAACATTTTAAAAATAAGCCTTTATGCATGAGAGTAAACACCCGTGGGATTTAAAAAAAATCAAAACAACTCACAGTAATAGCGCAGCACCCTCTTCGTTGGTTGCGGGGCTTGCAAATGGATGCAGCGGCGGTGTCGGGGGGTAGTCGACGGCTGGCGGAGCCGCGCAGGCGAGCGGGGGTCGACGACGAGGTGGTGCGGCGGCGTCGCGGCGAAGACAGGGCAGCACTGATGGTGAACGGGGCTGCGCAGGCGAGCGGGGAGCGCAGGCGGCATCGCGCGGGCTGCGGTCGACGGCGGTAGCTCAGAGGGGGTCGACGTTGAACAGGGGGGATGCCGAGGGCGGCGAAATCTGTCGAGGTCGAGGTGGCGGTGTGCTGGGGGAGGCCGACGCCGGAGGAGGAGAGTCGAGGGGATTGGGACTTGGCGGCTCCGAGGTGCGGTGTACGACAGACGGCGAGGTGGTTCGGGGAGAGGGGTCGCGGACTGGGGGAAGGAGAAACCGACGTCGGGGATGTGAGAGGGAGATAGGTGAGGCCGGTCTGCTGTTGGTGGAGGGGAGAAAGGCCGGATCTTGGGGAAGGCCGGCGTCGAGATAATGGACGGGAGGAAGTCAGGGGCGGCTGTTCTTGGGGAGTGGCGGACGGAGCGAGGGTTTTGAAATGGGTGGCGGCGCGTTTTGCTGTTTAATAAAAAGAGAGCGGCTCATTGCTTTCGGGTACTGAGAAACAAATATAACCCTAGGCTATTATTAAAGGAGGAGAGGGGCTCACGTGGAAAACCAATGGGGGATGGGGTGTACGGTTTAGATTTCGTTGGGATTTATTAGGTTTTAAAAATTGATATGAGATTTCAACAACGTAACAGGATTTGGAAATTTAAAACCTAAAGGTTATTTACTATTAAAAATATTAGGGAAAAAGAATACAGCCTGGGGGTTTTGTGGAGGAAATTAAAGGGGGAGAGAATGAGTCACGTGGGGGAAAATTGATAGGGTTTATTGGGTAGAGATAGGGAGAGAGAGGTTAGGATAATAATGGGAAAAAAATCTGTTAGAATTAGATTAAAAAGATTGCTTTGATTTGCCTTTTGAAACATTAAAGATTTGATGTGTTTCCTTTTTTTTTATTAAAAAAAACGGCAGTGTTAGATGGCCAGTAAGAGTTAGCAAAATTTTTGGGTCTAAGGAAAATCATTACTTATAAGTTTACTAACAAAAACGTACAGATTCTTCAAGAAATCAACTTTACATTAAAAAAACATTATATAAAATTAGTAATGATGTTATGACATATTGGTCCCTCGACGTCCAAAAATTAAAAAGGAAAATACTGGGGTGATCGCGCCTCTGAGAGGATTGTGAATACGGGGCAGGTCGCGCGTCTGAGCTATGGAAGACAGTAAAAAATAAAATAAAATACTAAAATACGCACCCGAAACAACAATACACGCTAAAATACGTACGGTCGGAAGGTGACCGTTACAAGTGTGAAGCCTTCCAAGCCAAGTGCTTGATTCTAGGTCACCAACATCCCCATAGCTCTCCATCGCTGATCTACATCTTGGAGCTAGGGTTTGGTGCCACTTCTTCTTCCTCAGAATCATCCTTGCCATAATTCGTAAAGCGTTACTCAAGGCATAGGTATTTTGTCGGTAAGAAGTTTCTTATTTCATGTCATATTTGAATTGTAAGTTTCACTCTCGGTTGTGAGAGTGTGGTTGTGATCCCGGGTTGTGGGAGTCACAAATTACATTTTGTATGATTTGACTTTTGGAGGTTTTTCAGAAGTATTTCATAGTGGAAATCTTGAGTTAGGGTTTCTAACTCAAGTATCCGGAGGGGATCCGGGTGGTTGGGACGTAGGATCACCGGGAACAAGTCGGGGAGACTTGGGTGGACCTGAACCCAGTAATATCGTTTGTTAGCGTTG
This sequence comes from Scilla litardierei, assembly GCA_030789695.1. NCBI lineage: Eukaryota > Viridiplantae > Streptophyta > Magnoliopsida > Asparagales > Asparagaceae > Scilla > Scilla litardierei. The sequence continues at coordinate 142,081,439 of CM061142.1, forward strand.
AAAATTTTGTTGTTGTCTTCAATTAAAGCTTCCGCAAATTGATTTGGTAGTTGTTTGCACTATAATTAGGAATTATACTCCTCGTTATTTTTAAAGTACTATTCACCCCCCTCTAGTACTTGTGCAGTAGCTTGCAGGGTATTACATTTGGTATCAGAGCCAGATACTTAGCTATGTCTGCCAACGACAACAAGACCGTGCGTCCACCTTCCGACTATGGCACCTTCAGGAACCATGAAGGAGCATCTTCGGTGATGGAAGGACATTCCTCAACGAGGCCTCCATTCTTCAACGGTACCAATTACGTGTACTGGAAATGCCGGATGGAAACTTTCCTCCGGAGTGCATCTCTATGGAGGACCACGATGAAGGAATATGTCGAGCCCACCGAAGAAGACTTTGAGAAATGGACAACCGCGGAGGTCGTTGCGGAGGTAAGCAATGCCAAGGCAATGAACGCCTTGCAATGCGCATTGGAGCCCGAGGACTTCAATAAGATATGCACATGTAAGAGTGCATATCAAATTTGGAACTCCCTCCTCATTCTATATGAAGGGACGAGTAGGGTAAGAGACTCTAAACTCGTAGTTGTTAACAAAGATTACGAGATGTTTCATATGCAACAGGGCGAGAAGATGAATGAGTATTACGCTCGCTTCGTCGACATCATAAACGAGTTGGAGGCTCTCGGCAAAACCTACACCCAAAAGGAGAAGTGTTCGAAGCTTATCGAAGGACTTCCTTCTTCTTGGGAAAAGCATACCTTTGCCATCGAGGAAGGTAATGATATGAATAAGTACACCGTAGTTCAACTAATGGGTACTTTAATGTCATACGAGGTACGCAAGGATAGCAAGCTAAAATTGCAGGAAAAGATGAAGTCCTACCTAAAGCAAGACGAGCCAAAGAAGAGGGCTATTGCTTTCAAGGCCGCTCCATCCACATCCACATCAACCGATGATGAAGACTCGGAAAACGAGTTGGACTTGGAGTCCATGGCACTCATGGCCAAGAAGTTCAACCGTTTCTTCCGAAAAGGTAACTATAAGAACAAAGCTAAATTTGGTTCTTCTAACGCCTCCTCCTCTCCTTTGTGTTTCAAGTGCAATAAGCCAGGACACATGAAAGCTGAGTGTCCTCTCAACAAGTAAAAGGAGAAGTGGAAGGCGCCGAAATTCGATAAGTCCAAGAAGTACAAGAAAGGAAACAAGAAGGGACTTGTCGGAGCAACATTCACCGACTCCGAGGATTCCTCAAGCGGAGAGTCAGACGATGAGCAAGTGGAGCAAGCGCACATGTGCTTCATGGTAAGAGAGGAGCATGATCAAGGATCCTCCTCTTCCGATGATAGTGACGATGAAGGCGATGAGGTAACTATGGATGACCTTAGAAATGCTAATTCTCAATTATGGTCTAAGTATACTAAGTTAGTAAATAGGTATACTAAAGTAAAAGATGACCTAGCTAGCATTCAAACCCCGCCTAAGACTATCATCACCAACAACGACACCGTTGTTGAAGAGTTAAGAAATGAGATTGTTAATCTCAAATCTAAACTTGAACATGTTAGCATTGAAGATCTGGAGGAACACAAGATAGCGGATTTAACTTCTCAAAACTCGACTTTGAGTATTGAGAATGAGAATCTTAAATCTCGTGTTTATGTGCTCACATCGCAAGTATCCAACTTGGATATTTCTATGCGTTCTCTCACTGAGAAATATGAGAACACATTAGGCCGAATTAATAAATTCAATAATGGTAAGGACCATTTGGATAAAATCCTAAGTGACTTACTTCCGGCCAATCACCACATTGGCTTGGGGTATACGATGGGATGTTCATCCAAATCGGCCACTACTTTTGTTAGGCCAACTTCCGGTGACTCAACGAGTGGTAGCAAACACTCTATTGGTAGTTCTTCTACCAATGGTGCTTCCACCTCGTCCACACCCTCTTTCGGAAAGAAACCCACTTTGGGTGGACCTCCAAAGAAGGGGCATGCTTATATGTACACCAATACCATGCCACGTAGGAACACACGTCCTACTCCACCGGCTCACACATATGATGATTTTTATGCAACACATTCACGGGCACGTGCACACAATGTGAGACACCCTCACGCACGTGTTCCCACACATGCATATGTTCACCCACAACATCATATGAATAATTATCCACATGCACCATTCCATCATGTTCCTTATGCCTATCCACGACATGCATCACGTAGAAACCAACAACGCATGCATGCACCCAATAGGATGAGGGCTCCCAAGATTTTCACTATTTGGAGCCCAAAGGACACAAGCATGGATGAAAAACAAGTGTACATGAATGCTTATTTTTCGGATGTTGTGCATAGTAGAAATTATGTGGGGAAGTCTAAGTCCAATTGGACTTGGCTTCCAAAGGTCTAATCTTTTGGACCCAATGACCTTGGGTACCATGATATGAAATTTTCTATCTTTAGGTACTCAAGGAAAAGAAAAAGAAAAGGAGCAACAAATTTAAATTTAGCTCCAAGGGGAATTGGATACTCGATAGCGGGTGTTCAAAACGCATGACGGGTGACGCTCAATTGCTCTCCGGAGTGGTTTCCATTGCAAATGGAAACCGCGTCGTATTTGGAGGCAACGAGAGCGGAACCATCATAGGTGTTGGTAAAGTGGGTAACCCATCTAAACCCTTAATTAGTGGTGTTTATCTAGTTAATGGCTTAAATCATAATCTTATTTCAATAAGCCAACTTTGTGACAAAGGTTACAAAGTTAGCTTTGCGAAAGGATTGTGTCATATTTTAAGAAAAGATAATAATAAATTATTATTTTCCGGCACTCGTCATAAAGATATTTATATTTTGGATCTTCCTAAGTCTTATGAACAATGTCTCGTTGCCAACACAAGTGAACAACACTTATGGCATCGACGCTTTGGACATGTGAACTTTGGAACACTTTATAAGCTTTCAAAATTAAATTCCATTAAAGGTTTTTCGAAGCTCGTTTTTGAAAAGAAAAGTTTTTGTGATTGTTGTCAACGTGGCAAGCTTCCTAAATCTTCATTTAAACCTAAGAAAAGCATTTCTACTAAACAGCCACTAGAGCTATTACATCTAGACTTATTTGGGCCAACTAGAGTTGCTTCCTTAGGAAATGCAAGATATGGACTTGTCATCGTAGATGATTATTCGAGATTTACATGGGTGTTTTCATTATGTAATAAAAATGAAGCTTTTGAAAACTTCACAATTTTTGTTAAGAAAGTACAAAATCTCTTAGGAACCACCATTGTCACTATTCTTAGTGATCATGGAGGTGAATTTGAGAATGAGTCTTTTGAGACATTTTGTGATGAAGTTGGTATTACACACACCTTCTCTTTCCCTCGTGCACCTCCTCAAAATGGTGTAGTTGAGAGAAAGAATAGGACGCTAGTGGAGTGTGCTCGCACTATGCTTGATGATAGCCAACTTGGCCATCAATTTTGGGCAGAAGCGGTACACACCGCTTGCTATGTGTTTAATAGAATACTTTTGAGGCCCGGCACTAAACAAACTTGTTATGAATTGATGTTTGGTAGGTTGCCTCAAGTTAAACATTTTCGTGTTTTTGGTTCGAAATGTTTTATTAAGAACACGTATGGTAGTTTGGACAAATTCGATCCAAGATCCGATGAGGGGATTTTTGTTGGATGTTCTTCGCGTAGCAAAGCCTACCGGATATTCAACAAACGAACCTCAACGATCGAGGAGTCGCTTCATGTCTCATTTAATGAAGGATTTGTTCCAACTAGAATTTCAAATGATGATGATTCTATGGATGTTCTATGTGATTCGTTTGATAATTCTAAGTCTAATGATTCTATTGATTCTATTGAGACTAACCCTTCTAATGAAGTTGTTGAGAATGTTCCTAGTGACCAAGGTATTCCCAAACGGCTTCATACCGTTCGTGACCATCCTCATGAGCAAGTCATTAGAAATATCCATGATAGTGTCAAGACGAGATCGCAAGTGAACTACTTCGCTCATTGTGCCTTTGCCTCCTCGATAGAGCCAAAGAATGTTAATGAAGCATGCGAAGATAGCGCTTGGATCTTAGCCATGGAGGAGGAACTCATTCAATTCGAGAGGAATGAAGTTTGGGAGCTTGTTCCATTGCCATCGAAGAACCACACCGTCATCGGGACAAAGTGGATCTTCAAGAACAAAACCGATGAAAACCAAGTCGTCGTCCGGAACAAAGCTCGGTTAGTTGCTCAAGGCTACCGTCAAGAGGAAGGTATTGATTTCGAAGAATCCTTCTCTCCGGTAGCTAGATTAGAATCAATTAGATTACTATTGTCTTTTGCATGCCATAAGGATTTTAAATTATTTCAAATGGATGTTAAAAGTGCATTTTTAAATGGAGATGTTGTTGAGGAAGTTTACGTTTCTCAACCTCCGGGTTTTATTAATGAAAAATTTCCAAATCATGTTTTTAAACTAAAGAAAGCGCTTTACGGCTTGAGACAAGCTCCTCGAGCTTGGTATGATCGCCTAAAGAATTTTCTTTTGGATTTGAATTTTAAAATGGGAGAAGCCGATTCTACACTTTTTGTTAAGCATTCGAATAATGATATAATTTTAGTTCAAATATATGTTGATGATATCATTTTCGGTGCTACTAACTTTGCTCTTTACGAAGAGTTTTCTAATGTTATGAAGGAACAATTTGAGATGAGCCACATGGGTGAGCTCAAATATTTCTTAGGTCTTCAAATTCGCCAAATGGACGATGCAATCTTCATCCACCAAACGAAGTACACGGTGGAGTTGCTAAAGCGATTTGGAATGGAGAGTGCCTCCGGGGAAAAGACTCCAATGAGCACGACTACGCATCTTGATAAGGATACGGGCGGTAAGGATGTAGACATTCGTCTATATCGAGGTATGATAGGTAGTTTACTTTATCTTACCGCAAGTAGGCCCGATATTATGTTTGCCGTATGCGTATGTGCTCGTTATCAGTCTCAACCTAAGGAGTCTCACTTAGTAGCGGTAAAACGTATTTTTCGCTATCTAAGTTACACTTTAGATTTTGGATTACTTTATCCGAAATCTAGCACATATGAGTTAATCTCATATAGTGATGCCGATTATGCGGGATGCAAATCTGACAGGAAAAGTACTAGTGGCACTTGCCATTTTATAGGAAATTCCCTTGTCTCTTGGTTTTCCAAGAAGCAAAATTCTGTATCACTTTCAACCACCGAGGCGGAATACATTGCCGTCGGTGCCGCGTGTGCTCATGTTCTTTGGATGAGACACACACTTAAAGACTTTGGTATAAATTGTGATACTTGCCCTATCATGGTTGACAACCAAAGTGCAATATGTCTTTCCAAGAACCCGGTACACCATTCCCGTTCGAAACACATAGATGTCCGACACCACTTTTTAGATGATCATGTTGCTAAAAAGGACATCATTTTAGTGTATGTTGAAACCCAAAAGCAAATCGCCGATATTTTCACGAAACCCCTAAAGGAGGACTCCTTTGTGCGGTTGCGTCGAGAATTGGGGATTATGGGTGAATCCGAGATATAGGATTCATGTTTCATTCAATAATCTTGCATGTTATTATATTTCGCAATATTTCATTCATGCTAGACTTATTGGATTTTTCGGGATTTTATGTGATATTTTGAATTTTTGCTCGAATTCATGTTTGAATGTCGTATTTGAGATTTCGATGTTTAATGGGGTAGTTTAGATGATTTTTGAGAGGATTGTGTTGTATCGTCCAAGTGGTTTAAGGATAGAACTTCATTATCAATTTTTGGACTCATCTAGTCGGTCTCAGTTCATCAACCAACCGACTAGATTCGCATCTAGTCGGTCAGCTAATGAACTCAGACCGACTAGCTCTAACTCTCAACTTTTGAACTCCTTTATTCGGTTTCAGTTCAATCACCAACCGACTAGATTCGTATCTAGTCAGTTAGTAAGAGAACTCAGACCGACTAACTCAAGATTTTTTTTGAGTTTCCTCTCCAGCTTAACTCTTTAGTCGGTTCATGTTCAGTGACCGACCGACTAGATTGAGATCTAGTCGGTCAGTAAATGAACACAGACCGAATAATTCTTGTCAGTTAAATTGGGTTCTGCCACTGTTTGCAACTAGTCGGTTCAAGCTCATTGACCGATCGACTAGATCTAGATCTAGTCGGTCAGTGCTTGAACTGTGACCGATTAGTTGTGACAGGGGCAATTGCGTCTTTTGGCTTCTAATCGACTTATTAATTCATATCGACCGACTTCTTCTCATTTTAATCGATCGAAACCGCTCTCTCTTAGCTCAAAACCCCGACCCCCCTCGCTGACCCTTCGACTTCCGGCCCCTTTTCCGACCTCCTCCGCCGTCGCCGGCCGCCGTCTTCCTCCTTGGTAACCTCCCCTCACCCCCTCTCCTGTCTAGGGCTCATTTTCAGCTTAGCGTTAGGTATTTCTCTAGGGTTTCATCTGCTATGGTTTCGAATAGGGTTTCTCTATTCGGCTAGGGTTCTTCGCTTTTGATCTCTCGTGTGTCGTGTCTTGCGTCGATTATGGCAAGAACACGTATACCGATCACTCCCTCTAGCCCCTCGTCGTTGACCGTAGAACCAAACCCTTCGGATCCCGTTCAACCTTCGAGAACCCCTCCGAAACGTCGTGCCAAGACCACCCAACCCTCTTCGTCTTCGCCTCCTCTTAAGCATAAGAGGACGGTGACTGCGAAACCCCGAGTCAAATCTCAGCCCAAGCCCAAGCCTGTAGATTTTCGTGCTCCCACTCCACCCGGTGCTTCGGATTCCGACACCGAGTATATCCCCGAGCCTGAGACTCATAGGGAACCCACTCCTCCTACCCATCCCGAGTCTAGCTCCCGACCTCGTACGTCTACCCGTAAGCCTAAGGGAAAGGCTCCGATGCCGGTTGGCGGTGTCGATATCTCGTTGTGTCGCGACGACCCTATGTGTCTCGCGGCTTACAACCGTATCGAACATTGCCCACTGCTTCTGGAGCATTTCGTCCAGTTTAGTGACTTCATAGGGTTAGCTGATCTTCTTTCGTCCTCGGGTCTTCTCGATTACCTTCGATATGACCCGAAGGCGAATCCTCACCCGTACCCTCGATTAGTGAAGCTATTCTATGCCAATAGGATCCGGGGTCAGTACGATGAGACCCACTCTGTTGAGATGACTGTTTTGGGGACTCCTATCGTCCTCACAGCAGAAATCTTAGGAGAGATCTTGGGTATCTCCTCGTCTGGCCTCCTCCCCTCAGACATCTCTGTTGATGATATTTCTTCCCTTGATCAGACTATCCTTTCTGAGATTTTCCATCAGATTCCTCCCGCCATGATTGGTGTGCCTTCTAAATCCTTCAGGCCGAATGCATGGGTCCTCAACTTGATTCTGAAGTCGTGCTTGCTTCCCAAGTACGGCTCCTCATCTCTACCGTCCCAGCCCTTTCTGAAGCTGATCTATGCCATATTCATGGGGAGCTCGATTAATTGGGCTCGCATTATACTCGATAAGATTGACTCTTTCGAGTGTATTCGCAAGTCCTCTAAATCGGCTCATATCCCATTTCCATGCTTGTTGACCCTTGTTTTCCGTCACTTCCGTGTCCCCTTGCCTCGTGACGATGAGCATCCCCTTGGTCCTCCCCTGAACGCGACGGCCGTCAAGAAATCTCTTACGGCGCTCCGTCACGTTCAGAGGACGACTCCTTCAGCGTCTGCCTCTGCCTCTGCCTCTGCTGCTCCATCTGCCACCCTTGATGATGTCGTACGGTTACTTCATCGTCACGAGTCTCGCTTGGCTCGTACCGAGGAGGTAGTTTGCAGTATGGCTAGTCTGATGGGTGTTCAGCTTCCTCCTTCTGTTTCTGATGATGAGGAGATGGATGAGTTGGCTGAGGAGGACATTAAGGAGCTTTGTCGTGCTTCCACTCGTGCCCCCGAGGGCACTCCTGGTACTGCTGCTGCTGGTGCTACCACTTCTGGTGCTGCTATTACTGCTTCGTCTGCTGGTGCCCCCGAGAGCACACCTGTTGCCACCGCTCCTGCGGTGGATACTCCGACTGGTGCTCCCGAGGCCACTACTGTTGCTGCTCCAGAGATTGCCACTTCTGCCGTCGCTCCTGCTGACATTCTGGACGTTCCTGCTGATCCAGTTGCCACCACTTCTCCTGCAGAGTCTGCTGCTGCTGCAGATCCTGCCGGTTCCTCTTGAGCTTCTTTGAGGACTCTCCGATGCTCCTTAGATGATACATCCAGTGTGAGAGAGTTTGGTTAGGATAGGGTGGGGTTTTGGATCTTCTTTTTGCTGATGTGTTTTGATGTACTTTGATGATCTCTTTGATGTATTTTGATACTTTTGATGATGTGTCTTCATGTATTTTGACACTCCGATATCTGTGATATGATGATGTATTTTTGTGCCCCGATCGGTGATCGATGTTTTGTATGTCAGTGATGTTTATATTTGATGTACTCTGGTTCACATGTTATATATATATACATCGCAGTTGACATTTCATTCTATTGTGCACAATTGATAATTTTCTTTCATGTCTCTGATGTTTGATTACGTTGCTCGACGATATTAACTTGGTTTAATAGAAATTTCTTCTATGGAAACATAGAATTGTTTTCCATGCACTATATTAACCAAGAATGTTGATATTAGAGAGTATATTCCATAACTCAATCCGTACAAATGATTTGAGTTTTGATGATTTCGTTTTACGATTTTCGACTATGGTTTCATTGACACGCCTTGATTTTATTCGTATTCTTTTGGTGTCACTTGAACCTTCGTCGTATTCTACAACTCCCGTGCTTTTTACTTTGAGGCCATTGTTGTTGTCATTGTTATCCTCCCGCTCTTTTTGCTTATGCCAAAGGGGGAGAGATATAATAATATCGATGTGCTAAATGAAAATTTAAAGCATTATTCCAAGAATCTAACTTGATATGTTAGATTCGGGGGGAGTTAAGATATATAAATGGATTTTCAAATCCGATATTTCAATAACCTACTTTTGGTATTCAATAATTCAATAATCGATTCTCATTTCATATACTTCACTCGTCTGCTTGATGCGTATTATTTTTGTTTAAACTGGAATTAACATGTCATCAATGCAGGGGGAGTAAGTAAATTTCATTTGAATTATTATTTTTGATTATTATTTATGTTGGTTTGTCATCACCAAAAAGGGGGAGAATGTTGGATATAGGACTCCCCGGATTTGGTTTTGGATGATGAACAAACATAAATATAACGTGAACTAACACTTTGTGAGCGCAGTTATGGAGATCGTCGCCAAATTCATATGAATATCAATTACGACGTCTCAAGACTTCTAAAAGCACGTGATCGTGTGCCTAAAGCTTCGTTGAAGCTTATGGACCAATTTAGAAGTCATGAAGATTCGATTGAAGCTATTGAAGACGGTATCGTCAAGTTTTATTTATAGTCTTTAAGCTTCTTTCGTAGAATGTTAAGCCTTGAGTAGATCTTACGGTTTAATTCTTCATAACGCTCATATCTTAGCTCTAGGATCTTAGTAGAAGTCCATACAATCCTTACCGAAGCTTCGTGCTTCGATTCGCGACTTCTTGTGCATGTTAGTTGGTTCAAGAAGAAGAACTGATCGACTAGATGGTGATCTAGTCGGTCGGCAAAGCTTCTTGGACCGACTAGTTCTTCTCAGTCATTTCCAAGCTCTTTACTGTTTACAGTTAGTCGGTCTAAGTTGACTCACCGACCGACTAGTTTGTGAACTAGTCGGTCAGTGATGCTTCTGTGACCGACTAGTTGAGCTTTCCCTGTACATGCACATTTGAGCCTAAGCTACTGTTTATCATTAGTCGGTCTGTGTTCATTGACCGACCGACTAGTTGATGAACTAGTCGGTCAACTTTCCTTCTTGGACCGACTAGTTTAGTTTACTGTACATGCCAATTTTTCACCTAACTTACTGTTTATCGTTAGTTTGTCTATGCTCATTTGGCGACCGACTAGTTGGTGAATTAGTCAGTCAACATTTGTTCTTGGACCGACTAAGTTTATTTCTTCTCAGACTTCAGTTTTATCTGTTAGTCGGTCTCTGTTGAGTGACCGACCGACTAGTTGTGAAACTAGTTGATCAGCTACTCTTCTTAGACCGACTAGTTCCTTTTGTCTGTGCTTTGATCTTTTCTCTGTTCACTCATTAGTCGGTTTACGTTAATTGACCGACCGACTAGTTGATGAACTAGTCGGTCGGTGGTTGTTCTTTGACCGACTAGTTGGGTTCAGAAAAGAGCCGTTGGAGCATTTAATGACTCGAATTTCTTTCTCTCTCTCATCTATCCTATAAATAGTTGTTGGGCTGCGTTCTTTGCTGCTAAGGCTGATATTATTGCAAGTTTAGAGATCAAGAGAAATCATTCCAAGCTCATTCAAAGCTCATTCTTTCCATTCAATAATCTCTCCTAACTCTTACTTCCAAAGAGAGATTCATTGAGTGTGAAGCCTTCCAAGCCAAGTGCTTGATTCTAGGTCACCAACATCCCCATAGCTCTCCATCGCTGATCTACATCTTGGAGCTATGGTTTGGTGCCACTTCTTCTTCCTCAAAATCATCCTTGCCATAATTCGTAAAGCGTTACTCAAGGCATAGGTATTTTGTCGGTAAGAAGTTTCTTATTTCATGTCATATTTGAATTGTAAGTTTCACTCTCGGTTGTGAGAGTGTGGTTGTGATCCCGGGTTGTGGGAGTCACAAATTACATTTTGTATGATTTGACTTGTGGAGGTTTTTCACAAGTATTTCATAGTGGAAATCTTGAGTTAGGGTTTCTAACTCAAGTATCCGGAGGGGATCCAGGTGGTTGGGACGTAGGATCACTGGGAATAAGTCGGAGAGACTTGGGTGGATCCGAACCCAGTAATATCGTTTGTTAGCGTTGTTAATTTTGTTGTTGTCTTCAATTTAAGCTTCCGCAAATTGATTTGGTAGTTGTTTGCACTATAATTAGGAATTATACTCCTCGTTATTTTTAAAGTACTATTCACCCCCCCTCTAGTACTTGTGCAGTAGCTTGCAGGGTATTACAATAACTTGGCGGATTTGCTTACCAAATCCCTGCCCACTAGTATCTTTGAGAAACTTGTATATGGATTGGGATGAGGATAGTGAGTAAATATAAACTGGGTCAGGATGAGAAGACTATGAACTCATAGATACATAGGAAAATGATGTATAGATTCATAGGAAATCTGCAAGTCTGAAGCTTGGTCAGATGAGGGGGAGTCAATCGCAGAGTTGTACTCTTTTCCCTTGGCTACAGGTTTTTTTCCCACAGGGTTTTCCGTAGTCAAGGTTTTGACGAGGCAACCTCGTTGACTCTGGATCCTGAAGTATCCACCACTAGACACATCCCCAAAACAGGGGAAGTTATGGATTAACTGTTCTTTATTTAACAAGGCAGTTATCCTAACTCGGATCCTGAAGAATCCACCTTTTATTCAATGTTGGTTGGATAAGGGGAAGTGTTATGAATAGGCCCATTGGGCCAATTGGGTATCCAACCCATTATTGAAAGCTATTAATACAAGGGTAGGGGGCTCTTAACCCTCTACACCGATTTCCGTACTTTTCCCTTCACTACATAAACTAAATTAGCAAATCCAGGACAACTAGTTTTAGCCACGTGGCAAAAGTCAGATAAAATGTAACGAAAAAACGCATGCACTCTAGAAGCAATGGATTTGTCCATGGACCCTATTTTAGTCATATATGTAAAAAGATTAAGTGAGTGATTTATTTTCCAAGAAAATTTGTAAAAGAAGAAGGTATAAGAGTTTTAATATGAATAAAATGATCATAAGAAGTAGCAGCAAGATCAATAATGATAAAATTCCAAGTAAATTTGAGGTCATCAGACAGTAATGCAAAAATTATTATGACCCATAACCAAATCGCAGGCATTTCACTCTACGTTATTACAAAATGGCTTCATCTCAAAGTGCATTTCACAAATATTTACCATATTGTTAAAAACTAACATTTTGACGTATATCAGATTCCTTGTACTTCTAATAGCTATACGAAAAATTTACTCATGCCCATTTTTAAAAAGAAATTATTATAGTCTAATCCCAAAATAGAACTTTTTTTTGCCTGGTAATACATTATGTCCGAAACTTGTTATGTCATATAAAAACTTCAAATACTCACCCGATTGACGGATTGAAGAAGAAACCTCTTCTGTGATAGGATCATGCAATCTTGCATGTCACTTCATGCAACTCTCCACCACCTGTTTAAGTCACTAATTTCTTGATGCATTTGCACCATTTCATTCGTTAGATCATGCACGCTTTCCAACTCCTGCTACAATGGCAAACTTGTTGCATGTGAACAACAACAGTTCCTATATTTTTTGAGAATTTACAGTAGAAGTAAGATATTGATATCTTACTTGCAAACTATGATTGGATGAGGAGTGTATTAATAATGTTGCAAACTGTATGTGTAGTGCACTCTACGGTATGATGAAGGTACCAAAGAAGAGTAAAAAAACAATCAGAATTGTGAAATTCATAATTTTGTCTCCAAGTAGGCTGCTTTACATACACCGAAAAATTCTCGTCAGTATATTATTTAACTTTTCTTTATAAAAGTTTCATGATCATTTTATTCATTTTGTCACAGAATTCACTTTTCAATAAAGTTGTAACCATTCTCCTACACACTCCAGACAATTTGAAGGGCCAAGGATACTACCAATTCTGAAAAGCTGCTAAATGATCATAACCAATTTGCCAAGCAATTTTTATGTAAATACACCACACATAGCAAGCATATCAAATAACTCAGTTAAAATAAACTTGGGATCATTTCAATTACCGACTCGAAATATAGAGGTGTTTGAGGTGGCATTAAACACAGAGGAAGTGCCGCAGCTTTCTCTACAAAGAAAACATATCAAATAATAAGTACTTAATAGAATAATTCCATAAATTTAATCAAATCCTACATGTATCATACTAAATATGACAAATTGCAAAAGCATCATATGCAACTTAGTAGAACAGAGTCACAAATATATAATACCAAAGATTAAAAGCCACATTGCCAAATATTGGAGTACTTAATTTAGACATAAAAGTCATAACCTATTAAACATCCTAAATAAACTACATGTAACCTCTGGATTTAGAAAAAGAAAAAAAATTAGTCTCATACTCCCATGAGAATTTAAAGCTCACTTTGTTATAACTCACAATCCATCATCGACGTTTCGAACATCCAAGTAAATAGTTTCAAGCGGCAGCTTTTGCTAAAAAATGGGTCAAATAAGAATTTCATAAAGGATCCCTAATTTCAATGTAATTTGACAGATCAATTCTCCAAATTCAATCAAATCATACATATATCATCCTATTTGTTTACTCTCCTCAAACCATGCGTTGCCAATTAATTACAAAAAAATGCATCATACCTTCTCAACCAATAGTTCCAAGTAAAACCAAAAAACAAAAAGCATACGTGGAAACATGATATCCACTCCTTTCATGCCAAGCAACAGAGTATCTCCTTAGCCTTTCACACGAATACCCACACCCCAAAAAATTACTCATTCAAAATTAGAGATTCATTGAGAAAATAATATAATTTTCCATTTAACTCACACTATCCATGTCTAGTTCATAACCATGACCACCCAAAAAAGTTTTCAACTCTTCCTAGCAATCACAAAATTCCCAAGAAAGAATTTTCAGCTCTTATCAGTAAAAACCTCCAACACAACACCACCGATGAAACAAAAGCATCATATCCAAGTTCCAAGCCCAAAAATTCTAGATCGATTCAATTCCCATTCAATTCCAAATAAAACCAGAATCCAACTAAAGGAAATTTAAAAGTTTCCTCGTAAAAAATCTAAAGTTAAGTAACCAAATTATCATCATCCTAATCAATTTATAAATAAAAAAGGAGATGAATGTCTCACTATAGTGTATCAGGAGGGCCGATGATGGTATACTACACCTGAAGATGTTGCTATCATCAACCAGGCTCACCTTTTAGTCGTTTGTGAAGGAGGAGACTCACCTGGCTCGAAGCGGCCATCGACCAGGACAACAGCGAATCCATCAATTGGAGACGTCATGAGATCTGATGAAGAAATAGATCAGTAGATGATTGGCGATTGCAACAAACATTTATTAATTGGATATAAACCCTAGAAATCAGAGGGGATGTTGGATCGGATTCCGTCAGACTTGCATGGATGGATATGACTCGAAGCGACCATGAGAAAGAAAGGGGAAGAGTATATCCTCCCCCTCACCGTCAAAACCCCACCCCGAACAGATTGATTCCACCAAAACCCCTAAACCCGTGTGCCAACCTAGAAGGGGAGAGAGATTCTTTGAGGGATGGGGTTTGGAAGGATGCTGACTTGCTGTGATGGGGTTTGGAGAGCAGTTGGTTTTTGCTGTGGAGGGGATTAACAAAAGTTTTTCCCCAAATGGAGCGCAGTGAGAAATGTTTGGGCGGCTGAGAGTCTCCCCCCAAAAATATTGATTTCAAATGCAAATTTCAAATTTCAAAAGATCCCACCAAAATATTTCCACTCAAATTTAAAAGTTTGTCCTATTACATAACCCCAATTTCTCATCTCCCAATTTCTCATTTCTCATATTCAACATACAAAATGTATTAACCAACATACTCAATTACCCAAATTCTCTTATCTCTTATCCAAATTTTCTTATCCATTTTCTCTTAAACAATTTATCTTATCCAAAAACTCTTATCCAATAACCAATGATAACATCCCTGTTTTATTTTATACTAGTATATACCCGTGCCCGTAGGGCACGGTTCAATTTAGATATTTCCCCCTCAAAATCTTAGTTCCCCCGAAAATGTGGCCACGCTTCATTTTAGATATTACCCCCTCAAAATCTTAGTTCTCCTGAAAATGTGGACATGATTCATTTTAGAAATCCCACCCCCCCTCAAAATCTTAGTTCCCCCGAAAATTTAGCTCATCCCAAGGAATTTTGTTCCCCCAAAAATCTTAGTTTCTCCCAAAATTTAGTGCACTCCAAATTTAGTTCCGTTCCAAAATTTTAGAGTTTTTCCAGCTAGTTTTTCCCTTTCCAAAAATATTAGTTTCTTTCAAAATTTAGTGCCCCTCAAAAATTTTAGTTTTCCCCAAATATTAATTCCTACCAGATTTAGTTCCATCAAAAGTTCCATCCAAAAATTTGATTACCTCTAGAGTTAGTTCCCCTTAAAATTTTAGATTTTAGTTTCCCCAAAAATTTATTTCCACCAATATTTTATGTTTTAATTACCCCGAAAAGTTTAGCTCCTCCCCAAAATGTAATTTCCCATAATTTAATTCCCACAAAATGTAAAATTTTAGTTCACTGAATTTTTTTTTCTATGTATTCTGTCTTCGCATTTCCTAGCATGGAGCAAGGAGTTAAGAGCAGTGCATGATGCATGAATGCAACAGATATACATGTTGTTGGCAAAGCAAAAATATTCCATAAGATCTCATGCTGCTTATATTGAGCTTATTATGTGTTAACACATGTTGCCAGCATGTTAATCAAAGGCAGGAGAAGCAAAGTGGTGTAAATTATTTTACCTAAGAGCAGTTTTTTATGCCCAATGCTTTGTTACGTACTTTTAAATGAAAAATAATAACCAAAGCACAATAATTGTTTTTTAATTTTTCAAAAAATTTATTCCCTAGAAATCTAACTCTGTGTTTATTTTTTATAGATTAGGATAAATTTTGTTTAAAAATTAGAGTAATCCCAAACAATTCTTTAACGTATATGCTTCAAGAACATGATTATGCATTAGTGCAGGGTTGCAAGATAAGTGGTGAATGCAACTAAATCTATAACATTATTTCTTCAAATTTGGCCAATGGACTATGGACTCGATTTTAAAGTTAGTGAGGAGGTTGTCAATTCCATGGAAACATGTGTTCCATCAAGTGATAAGATTCACTTAAAGAAAGATTTTGTGGATTTATTACAGCAAATCATTGAAAGAAACTCATAGATTCGATGAATCTCACAATTCCTATTTACTTATTATCTCATTTTGGCAGTTTGTAGCTAAATGCAACAAAGAATTAGTGCCAGCAATAAGAGGAATGTGCAATGAGCTCAACAGAGTTCCATAGAAGTTGATCTATGGTGTTGTTTGAGTTAGGCTTTTGTTTCAAACAGAAGTTATCATTTTCTACTATTAACTTGGTTACATTTTTTAGTAACACCAAATATTTTTTACATCTTAAAATTATTAATTCCGACTAAGTCATAGAGGTTTTTAGTAACAAAAGTTATCAATTTCAAAAATCAAGTTTGAAACTCCCCACCACTTGAGGGAAAACATAACTACATTATCGTTCAAGAGAAATTTTCAACTTGACGAAAAACAGAAGCTCATATGACCAAAGCGGTAAAACATGAACTCATTAATGTCGTTGATATAAATCCTATAACTTCTTCTTCCCAAGCAGTGCTCCACAACTCCAAATGTGACATCAGTTTATGAATATTCTGTGGATAAAGAAATTTTTATAAGCATTTCAGAAGTAGCTTAGCATAGTATCATGTGAACATCCAAAGCATCAATGTGAAGGAAACTAAAAGTATCACGGCAAAGAATGTGCTTCCAAAAATAATAT
The DNA here is from genome assembly GCA_030789695.1 of Scilla litardierei. Classification (NCBI taxonomy): domain Eukaryota; kingdom Viridiplantae; phylum Streptophyta; class Magnoliopsida; order Asparagales; family Asparagaceae; genus Scilla; species Scilla litardierei. The sequence goes on from CM061142.1 coordinate 142,098,187, forward strand.
TGACTTTGAAGTCTAAACATTCAGTTTTAATGTTACCAAAACATCGATGCTAAGAATTAATGTTCTGGCGAGGAACGACAGAGAATGAAATAACAACAACATAGAATGATATAATTAAGGCAACCACAATGGTATACACCAATTGTCCCCAAAATTATAGATCGAAGCCCAAAAAGTCAGATTCACATCTAAGCAAACGTAAAAATCAAAGTGGTCAGCTCACCATCATCCATGGATAGCTTGGGTTTATCTATCCTTAGCAACTCTCTTCATGAACGAAACTTAGCAGCTCTCTTCTTCCTCTACAGCTCGGGACTGCGTCTCACTCCTCCAGTCCCTGTAATACCTGAAAATAAATAACAAACGAAAATAAATCAGTTAGAAAAACAAAATAAATTTCCCAGAAAGAAACCCATCGAATAGTTACAGATTATGGCAATCGTTGCATTACATCTAGATGCTCCTTTCTTGAAAATTTTGAACGGATGAACATGATTAATATAGATGAGTAGGATAAATCTTGACTGGCGATTCAGAAAGGCTTCAATCATGAGCATGATAAAGTGTATCATCATCCATGATATATATGATATTTTTTATTGTAAACCATAATTTTCAACCCATATGTCCTGTATTTTTTTATCTGCATTATTTGGCTTTTTTGTTTCTATAGGTTGACAACTTGACATGTACACATGCTGCATTAATCATTCCTGGCCAAAACAAAAATAATTCACTTATTTAAAAACATTAATACAGGTTGAAATCATTTATGGAGCGGGAAAAGACATAGTAATTTATAGAATAAAACTGTTTAAAGCATATGAACACAATGACTAACTGATGCCATTTATCAAGATGTTATTTATTGATCCATGAAATCAAAAACTAAAATGAAGCAGTTATTTGATTTATGTGTTTGTTCCCAGGAAAATTTCATGTCATGAGCAGTTTTTTAAATACAACAATGATTCTAATTGAAGTTCAAATATCATGTTATATCTTAGAAAGTTAGAACTTCAAAAATGTTGTACAACAATGATTCATGATAGAAATTGTGAAGATGTTATATCATTGGATAACCGGACTTAAACTGCCATTCATGTCTTATAACTATGTGCATTTGAACTTGTGCATGCTTGTGTGAACTATGAAATTGTACAATGCCAGTCATGTGTCCAATGCATCCCTACAGTATTTTCCATGCACATGTATCAGCACATTAATCCAACCTTGGAAATTGAAATTTAAAGCAAACAATTATTAATGGCCCATAAATATTTAAAGTAAACATATTGATGTCAGCAACAGACATTGTGAATTTTTAACTCTGACAAATAACTAAATCCAAGTCCAAATGGTAAATTTTAAAGCCTAGAAACTGTGTTAAAATAGAGAACATGTGACATATATATCTTTTCTTCCATATATTTCCACTTTATAAAAGCTCGATGTTATCCTACCAAGCCATCAGAGACATGAACCTATGTGATGTCATCTTGTGCCTGCCAAAGTAAATGTATCACAATCATTAAATGGACACAATAAATGCATATTGAGCATATTGAGCTAGAAAAGTATACCTTGCAAGTTATCCTGTTGTACATGGATATCATGCCTTCAAAGTGTGTTAATGCATCATAACTCTATGCAATGCTTGATAACATTCATGAACATGTTAAACAAAATCCAATGTTTTGTGTATACATACCAGAGTATAAGCATACTTCTACTCATTTAAATTTTTCACCTTCTATTATTTGTTTATTCTCATGATGGTCTTCCTAGTGATGTTAGTGGATGTGAGGAGAGTTCTGTAACCTGCAAGCAAGAAGGGGAAGTGGTAATATGGCTTCTGCACCGCCAAAGCATATCAATAAAATATAGTTATATCATCAAATGTATTTAACTTCAATTATAGTTATATTAATCAGGGTTGATATGAACATGAACACATAATTGATATGAACATCAACTCGTAACAAATAACCATTCTAATTTTATTCGTTTATAGAATTTAGGAGCAACGATATCAGAATCCAGTGACCCCACCACAACTGCCTTCTTATACAGCAGTCTTTGATGTTTGTCAACCAGTGTTTATGTATCTACAATAATGGCCAACATTTTAAAATTAGGATGTAAACAATAATATCTGAGTTATAAAAGAGAGAATCAGTACAAAGTTTACACACCCAAATGATTCAAACTATAGAATGTTGAAACTAAATAACAGAAGCAACACAGAGAAATAAGGGGTGTATTATACTAATAACATCCATGTAAAACTAACTTCTATTCATCAATCAAGAATAGTATCTGGGACACTGATGAATCAGCTAAAATTAAGTCTTTATATGTTAGTTAATACCTTATCAAAGCGGTCAGGCTGTTCTTTTTCCACAATATAAAGAGCCAGCAAGCGGCTACATGGTCACAAACCACGGCCAAATGTACACCAAATTTAACATATCAAACTCATATTATTCAGATTTCAATATTCAGATTTCATTTCACAGTTTGCCAAATGTACACCAAAATCCACCAAATGAACACCAAATATCCAAACTGTTAATGGCTCATATTGAAGTAGGGAAGTCAATGGCTCATATTGAATGTAGTTAGAGCAAAAAAATTCCAAATAAGACCATCATAACATGCCCATACTCTTAAATGGCTCAAATTATTCCAAATTCCAAATTTCATATTATCCTGGAAGTAATGGCCAAAGCTCATCAAAAAATTCCAAATTTCATATTATTCTGGAAGTAATGGCCTAATAATCTGCATCACTACTTCACTCATATTATTAGAGAATCAAATGGCCACGACTTCACTGCTTCATTTATATTATGAGTACTGGCTAAAAAAATGAGCAAGCTTACTAATGCAAAAAATGACAAATGAGAAGCAGTAGATTTGCAAAAAAAAATCCTTCAGTTGGTTATCTAGAATGTGACAAACAAAATGAGTTGTGAGTTCATATTACTTCTTCTTGTTATGATGGGCTTTTCACAGTTTAATATGTCAAAATTGACAAATGACAAAAAAATGGGATTTAACATAACATATCAAACTGTGAAATTTGAATGACAAATGATAAATTTGAATTTGCAAAAAAATGACAAATGAAAGATTTAACATGACAGATCAAACTGTGAAATCCCATTTAAAATGAAGGATTTAACATATCAGCAAGCTTACAACTGAATATTTTTTTGTCACAGCCAGCATTTAACATATCATTTTCATTCAAATTTCAAAAAAAAATCCTTCATTTGGTTTGTCCTAGTTCACAACTCATTTGCAAAAAAACTGCAATTCTTAAGCTCCCATCTCATTTGCAAAAAAAACTGCAATACTTAAACTAATTTGCAAAAAAAATCATTCAATCACTTCAATTACTTAAGCCAATTTGAGTTCATATTTGCAAAAAAAATAACAAATGAAGGATTTAACATGACATATCAAACTGTGAAATCCCATTTAAAATGAAGGATTTAACATATCAGCAAGCTTCTAACTGCATTTTTTTGTCACATTCAGCATTTAACATATCATTTGTCATTCAAATTTCAAAAAAAATTCCTTCATTTTGTTTGTCCTAGTTCACAGATCATTTGCAAAAAAACTGCAATACTTAAGCTCCCATCTGATTTGGATGATTTAACATATCAGCATGCTTACAACTGCATTTTTTTGGGTCAGTCAGCATTTAACATAACATTTGTCATTCAAATTTCAAAAAAATCCTTCATTTTGTTTGTCCTAGTTCACAACTCATTTACAAAAAACTGCAATAATTAAGCCCCCATATCATTTGCTAAAAAACTGCAATACGTAAGCTCCCATCTCATTTGCAAAAAAAACTGCAATACTTAAAATCATTTGCAAAAAAATCCTTCAATTTCTACAATTACTTAAGCCAATTTGAGTTCATATTTGCAAAAAAAATGACAAATGAAGGATTTAACATGACATATCAAATTGTGAAATCCCATTTAAAATGAAGGATTTAACATATCAGCATGCTTACAAAACACACAATGTTTCATGGCATATGGCATGGTCTACATGGGTTTTTCTCAAAATTAATGTAATACAACAAAAACCCCTAATTTCAACGATGTAAAAAGTTTAAAAATTGATGAAATACTCACCCTAGTCAAAGATGATGAGGTTCTCTTGTTTCACACCTTACAAATCGATATCCTTGATATAAAATGTCTTGATTTCAAATAAAAAAGGAAGTGAATGTCAGGAAACAACAAAGATTACTGTCAATAAAATATATTAATGCACTATGAAATTTATTTGATGGTCAATATCCGGCAATTAGTAGAGTAAATCTCGTACTGTATGAAATACAGTGTATTCATGGTCTTCAACGGTTCATTTTATAAGAAACTCCATTCATGTAATATTAATTACAAAAAGGAAAGGAAGAATAAGAGCAATAGCAGCATAGCTAGAGATGACAAAAGGGCATGTGGAACTTGAAATAAAGGGTGAAGAAATTAGCATGAAATTTGTTTTTCAGTATTAAAACTAAAATTTAAATAGAAAGAGACTGAAAAACCCTTTCAAGTTCCCCATGCAAACAAAATAATAATAACCTTAAGTTTTTAAACCCATGGATAACAAAAAGCGTCTTGATATTCACATGCCATTTTAGAAAGCAAACAATATATTGAAATGTAATTTGTCTATATTCGAAAGACCATTCTTCTATCTAACATAATGAAATGTAATTGTTGAACTTGCTTCTCTTGCTCCCCTCCAAACTCAACATTATCACATTTTAGATTGATCTATGAACTTGCATCCGAACCCATTGCTGCCTTCTTTTCAGAAAAATTGGCAGTATCCTCAAAATAGTTATCCATATATCCATCATATTTTCTTGTTGAAGCTTCCAATATTGTGATTCTTCTAGCTACGAACAAAATAATTATAAATGTAATTTTTTAAACCTGTGGATAACAAAAAATGTCATGATACTCACTGGTCATTTCAAAAAGAAAATAACATGGTGAAATGTAATTTGCCTATGGTTGGAAAATCCTTATTCTAAGACACACTAACAGAAAATTCACAGAAGAAAAGAACAAAATGTTGAAAAAGGATACATGCTAAGGTATGTATCACTCAGTCTTCTTAATTATAATCTTATCATCTTTTCAAATTCCCATATTTTGTTACAAAACAAACGTTTTTTCTTCTTCCAGGGATTCAATTTTTTCTTTCTATGTTTTTAATCTATGAACCATAGAATGCTGCAACGTTCTCAAACAATAATTAGCAAGCCAACAATGCAAACAATTTTTTGAGTAAACAGTGCAATTTATTTAGATTCTACAAAACACGTATACAAATCATTTAAGATTAAAACATAAATCTAATACAGTAATAAAAATAAAATTTCCTTACCATACACAAATTGAATCAAATCTCTCACATAAAACATTGAGATCTTTAGGCATCAATCTGATAACTATGCTCCCACTCTCACATGCCTCTAAATAAATAACTTGATCAAACAGTTTGACTGTAAAAGGGAATGCAAGGGCATGCATACCATCTCTTAGTAACTATAGGAGTCATGCTTCTTCTTCAATACATCGATGAAATCCGCAGCATAAAGGTATGTCATTTTGAGCATTCCTAAAACCAAGAATTTTGACCGAAAACAGATTATTATCCCTTTAATGTCAATCAAGCATAGCACATCTAAGAAAAAGAAGACCACTGTACTAACCAAGAACTCCGGGGGCCTCCATGAAGTAAATAATGATGTGGTCGTTTGGTTTTCTATCTACCACATTCCCACTGCCCCCTCAAACTTCAGTATTGTTACCCAGTAGAATTGCATTCAGATTCTTCGTAGTAACTTGCACCCCTGTGTAATCCTAGAGCGAAAGAATCGGTTCAAAAAACATTGAACTGATGATGAAACATGGCTAGTATGTTTACATTGGTTGCATGCATCAACTTGTGTATGTGTGTTTGTTTGTGCTTTTACGCGTGCTTAGTTAATAATTGAAAATTTAAGCAACCCAATAGTTGATGCAATCATGATTAACAGCCCTTTAGTTCTTGCATGCTTAGCGACCCATTAGTTGCAATGCACCCCAGGTGGTCACTTAAATTCGTTAGCATTAAATTGGGGCAGCAAGTTGAAGCAATAACCAACCCATTCAAAATTGAGATGTAATTTATACCTTTGCTTGGAAATCGAGATTGAACAAATCCTGGTGCTTCAGCATTAAGAATCAACTATCTACATTATGAATCGGTATTAGTCCTACCGAGAAAACACGTCATCATCTCAGAACAGACTCGATTGGAACTTGCCTGCGGACGTAGAGTATCTCGAGGGTGGTGCAGAGGCGATGGCTCTCGACGCTGTCGGTGTCGATGAAGGCGCGCAGGCAGATGTTAGTTCAAACTTGGGAAGCACAAAGCAATAATCAAAATCCATCAAGGAAGAATCAAAATTAGGTGCATCAAATCGATCTAGAGACATAGCAGATCAAAAATCGTACCTTTTTCGAATCGAGGTTGAGCATCGACTGGTTGAGGGAGTCGATTGAGCAGCGAGTTGAGGGCATCGATCTAATATCGTGGGCGTCGATTGATGAAGCAACAAATGGTTGTGGGCATCGATTGAGGGCATTGAGAGCGAGACAACTGGCTGGAAAGAGTCGAACTTGACCATCTTGCTGAAGCGAGTGAGATCGAAACATGGGGGCAGTCTCCGCTCCTCGTCCGTCCCTCTCCTGGCGGAGCTCCCATTCCTCACGGTGATCTGCCACTGAAAAGCAATGTGAGCACCCCATAGATCTTAGAGTTCGATGTTAGCGAAGTCACGGAGCTCCCAAGGGCTCTGCATTTTAGAGGAGAGAGAGGGAGAAACTGATTTCCCCCCAAAATCCTTTCACCGTTTCTAATGCTTAGGGTTGTGTAAATTTCAGTTTTCAACGTTTTTAATTCTTTCAAAGTTTTGATTTTTCCCCCAACTCATTTCCCCCTCAAAATTTAAGATTTCCCTCTTAAGAGTTTTCAAATTCAAAAACATCCCTCAACCCTTCCCTCCAAATTACACAACACTTTATCATATTCATCATATTATATTCAATTTCTCTTATCAAAATTCTCTTCTCCCAATTTCTCTTATTCAATTTCTCTTGTCTTATATACAAATTGTACTAACCAACAATTGTTTTACCCAATTTCTCATCTCTTATCCAAATTCTCTTATCCAACTCTTATCCAATAACCCATGATAACATCCCTGTTTTATAATATATATATATATATATATATATATATATATATATATATATATATATATATATATATATATATATATATATATATATATATATATATATATATATATATTGAAAGGTTAGCGAGCTTCTTTATTGATGTATTTGCAAAACAATACAAAACTTTACAGAGAAAGAGAATTGGCTCCAATAGAGGGAGGATAGGGCACTAGCGCCGTCACTCCCTACTATGAAAACCAAAACCAACCCCTGTACAAAGTATACAAAAAGAATACAAAACCCAATGAACTGACGTCAGCCATTGTCTCTAAGTGCCCAATTCACATAGATGGTGGCAACCCCTTCATCAGTGTCTTCAATGTCTTGGAGTGTGATCCTAACATCCACAGAAAGAATTTCAAAGAGGGCAACCTTGGATGTTTTAGTGTTCTCGAATATCCTTTTGTTCCTTTTCCGCCAGATATGCCAAACTGTGGCAGCCAGAACAGTTTTGGCAAAGTAAACACAAGGGCCCCTTACCCCCAAAATGAGCCAAATAGTAGTCACCAACATCAGCTAGAGTATGCCCAACAGTAGTAGTAACACCCAATTTTAATAAGGCCCTACGAAGGATGTAGCTCGAATAGGGGCAGGTGAAGAAGATGTGGTCCAACGTCTCCTCACAATTATCATCGCACATTACACAACTCCCATTAGAGTTGATCCCCATTTAGCAAGCAAATCTCTAGTAAGCATTTTCCCTTGAAAAGCTCGTAAGAGAGTAAGGGACATTTTGGGTATATGCTTACTATACCAAACAAGTCTGTAGTAGGGAAAAGGGGTACCTTGTTTGCGAACTCCATCCCAAGCATCTTTGAACTTAAACACAGGACCCGCTTTCCATTCCCATGAATCTGCCCCTCTCACGAGAGTAACCTGTCTTAGAATAGGGAGGATAGGCCGAATGTCTGGTTCATGCACCCAATCATTACCACACCAATAGTCATCCACCCGTCTCCTATCAGCTCCAGATGGAATGTCAAAAACATTTTTAAGGGGACCACAAGGCAACCAGTTGTCATGCCATAAGAGGGTGGAGGTTCCGTCTTTGACCTTCCTAATGATTAGGTATTGGGAGATGTTTCTGCAATGGAGCAAGAATTTCCAAGTGCCAGATTGTGTTGGGGACCCTTTTGCACCATAGAAGAACTCAGAGTCCTTGAAGTTGAGTCTCATAAAATCTGCCCATAGTCCCTTAGTGGCTAGTAGTCTCCAAGTGAGTTTTACGCCCGAAGCAAGATTAAGATCAGAGAACAATCTAAGGCCCACTCCCCCTTCAGTTTTAGGGGTACAAACATCCTTCCAAGCCCATATGTGGTTAGCACCCCAAATGAACTTCCTGCATGCTGAAGTGATAGTTCACTGAATTCGCAAAGGAATTCAGAAATCTTGTGACCAAAAAGCAACCATACCGTGGATTACCGTTCTTACCAATTTGATGCGCCCGGCAATGGACGGCATTGAAGAGGACCACCCCATAAGCCTCTTTTTGCATTTATCCACAAGCCTTCCATACAATGCAGTTTTGGCGTATTTAGTAGACAACGGCAGTCCCAAATACGTGGTGATAGTAGTGGCAAGTCTTATACCCAGGGATTCAGATAATCCCCTGGGATTCTTGGTCCCCTTACTGAAAATAGCAGTGCTCTTATCCCAGTTAACCTGAAGACCAGTTAAATTAGTGAAATCTTCTAGCAGGGTCTTTAAGCCATGAAGTGATTTGTGATTTGCACGACAGAAAACTAGTAAATCATCTGCGAACAAAAGATGAGATATAGCTCCTGACCGCCTCATAGGTTGCATTGAACGCACAGTAATGGCTCTGGCTACAAGTAGGGAGAAAGCTTCCATAATAATAACAAAGATGTAGGGGGAGAGGGGGTCACCTTGCCTAATGCCTCTGTTGCCATGAAAATATCCCAATGGGGAGCCATTTACCATAACAGAGAATGTGGGTGTAGACAAACACTCCATAATCCAACCAATGAAAGACCTGCCAAACTCCAACTGATGTAGGAAGAAGTAGACAAACTCCCTGTTAACGCTATCAAAAGCCTTCCTGAGGTGCAGCTTAAGGCATGCTCTAGCCCCCATAGGGTTACTGAAATCTCTGATCTGTTCATGAGCCAGGAGAGAACAATCTGAAAGAAGTATCCCCTTGAGAAAAGCAGATTGATTAGGGGATATGAGTTCATGAATAACATCCTTCAACCTATTACATAAAATTTTGCCGATAATTTTGTAAATGACGTTGCAGCAGGCAATAGGCCTATAGTCCCCTAAGCATGAAGCATTTGAATTTTTAGGAACAAGAGATAAAAAGGTGTGGTTAACCTGCCGAAGAAGAGATCCAGAACGAAAGAAGGACAGGACTGCTAAGGTGACATCTTCGCCCACAAGACCCCAATGATGTTGATAGAAAAGCCCATTATAGCCATCGGGACCCAGAGCCTTAGAGGGTCCAATCTGAAAGACAGCTTCCTTGACCTCTTCAGATGAAACTCTCCTGTCTAGCCAGCAGACTGCTTCGGGGGTAAGTTTCCGCTTGGGGGTCAGCTTCGGAAAAATATTCCAATAATGGGACTGGTTATATAAGTTTTCATAGTAAAGGGGGCTTCGATTTTCAGATCTTCATAGGTTGTATTTTGAACTCCATTTGCGTCAATCAGGTGCTTCAAGTTGTTATGGGCCTGCCTAGCTTTCATGGCATTGTAAAAGAATTTAGTGTTCCTGTCTCCCAGCTCTAACCAATCTTGGCGGCTTTGTGTGTGTGTGTCTATATATATATATATATATATATATATATATATATATATATATACTATAAAAGAGGAATTTTTTGAATTTTGTCCCAATCATAAGTCCAGTCATAAGTTTGTTTGTCCCAGTCACCAAGAACGGCTAGGATTCACTCTAATGAAGGGCCAGGATGAAGCCACGTACGCAGCATGTTATCACGTTGGGATGCGCTCACAGCCTCTTCAGCTTGGAGGGAAACTCACAATTGGGGGGAACTCAAAATTTTGGGGATGCGCTCAAAGCCTCTTCATCTTGGGGGAAACTCACAATGGGGGGGACTCAAAATTTTGGGGGATGTGCTCACAGCCTCCTCATCTTCACCATCATTAGCATGAAGAAGTCGGGTTTGGGGAACGATGGAGGTTATCGGTAGATCGATGCGCTCAGCGAGGAAGCAATAGATCATGGAGAGAATGAGGGATGTGCTCGATGTCGGAGGGACCGATGGATGTTGTCGAGATCTGACGATGAAACTGGTAAGATTTTGATGCTTCAAAGTTGAAATTTTTATGAAAAATTGATTCTTTTTCCTCTTCATCTTCACACCCATCTGCAAGAAGAAGTCAGGTTTGGGGATGCACTCAGTTAGGATGCGGTAGATCATGCAGAGTATGAGGGATATGGATATGTGTTTGGTAGATGAGGTGAGAAATTGTTGGTTGTTGGGAATGTTTGGCCAACAAAAACGAACTATCAAGGCCATAGGGCTGCTTTGTTGGTATCATGTGTTCTCTTTGTGGAATTTCATCGAACTGGTGGTGTGGTTGTTTTTTTCCAAGCAGGTGCCAACGAAGGAGATGCTGTCACAAATGAGCTTGGTGATTCCATCGGTACTGCACAATTTGGAACACGGTGGTAAGGTCTTCGATGCACCGGTGTAATTTTGTTGGGTTGGTGGATGTGAGCAGGTAATTTTCCTAGGGACAGTGGTAATCTCTTCGGTAATTTTTTTGGTTTTTTAAGGTTTTAAGCACAGTGTTACGACTAATTTGGACCAGCCCGAATTACAACGGCCCACGGCCCAACCTCAAAGGAGGCGCCCACTAGAGAAGACGGGCCCGACCGGAAGGGCCCACTGACGGGGCTGAAGGCCCAGCCACTTCAACCTCGGAGGCACCCGACTAGCCCCCATTCGGCCAGATTAACCGCCCCTCGGAATCCGCGATCCCATAATGGCCATTCACGGACCCGTTAATGGGCCACCCCTCCACTATGCACGAGTGGGAGGAGGCGGAGGCGGATCGTGGGGATGTGAGAGGAGGCGGGACGTGGGGCAATCACGAGGGACCCTATACGGGGAAGGCCAGGACGATGGGCAGAGGGGGAGACTCAGGTAATCAACAGAAAGGTACTCCATTAACGACCTAGGCTTTCGCCACTCCATTTCCTCCCTCCCCCAAACTCGCGCCGCCTGGGTTGATGTTTCGGCTTCCTTACAAGCCAGATCTCCCCCGCCGAGTATCCCTACAGACCTTGATCTGACTTAGGCATCGAAGGGGATTTAGCCGGAACCTAGGACCGGCCTCCCAGATGAGTTTCCTCACCTGTCCAGGAAGAAGATATCCGAGGCGCCGAGGCTACCCCTCAGCGTCGGTCGGCTACCCCCATTGCAGTCGTCAGGTGGACGGCTGCTCAGGCATCATCCCACTTGCAAGGCGCCGAGGCTACCCCTCGACGTGGATCCGACCGAGGCTGAGCGTGACCCAGCCAAGGCCGAGCACGACCCACCAAGCCGAGGCTTCTCATCAGCTCTCCCACGCCGAGAACAAGTGGGCTCGGTGATCCCAAGGGACCCCCAAGTCGGCCCCTTGACCACGTTGACCACACAGCCGACGATCAACGAACTGTGGTGAGAAAACACCTGTAAACATCTGGCGCCGTCTGTGGGAAGGAAACAACACCCACGTAAAACAACCACATCGACAATGACACGGCTCCGCCCCCCGCGGCGGAGAAGAGGCGTGGGCCTGGTGGTGGGCACTGACCGACGCCGTGGCAAGCGGAGCGAGGCCATGCCTCCCGGGCACGCGAACTGGGCGACGAGCTTGGATCGTGCAGAGGACAGTGTAGAGGAGACCGGCGGCCGACCGTTAGCTTCCCGGGGCAGTAGGATCGAGAGAACACGGGAAAATCTGGGATCGAGCGAAGCACTGGTGGTATCCTTGATCGTAGATACCTCCGTGGTGCGGCGGCTGCTAGTCAACACCGGCAGCTCGTGCGACATCCTCTTCACATCGACGTTGGAGAGGATGGGGCTGCGTGGCGAAGACTTGGAGCCATGCACGGGGCCCGTGGTGGGTTTCACGGGACACTCCATGCCTATCATCAGGGTGATCCACCTCCCGGTCACGCTTGGGGGAGCACCCGATTCGGTGACGCTGACGGTGGAATTCATTGTGCTGAAGGTCGGCTCGACGTACAATGGGATCATCGGCCGCCCCCTCCTCAACGCTATCGATGCAGTGGTCTCGACGCTCCACCGGAAAATCAGGTTTCAGACCCTAAAGGGGGTCGGTCAAATCAACGGCGACACAAAGGGAGAGAAGATCTGCTACCACCTGACAGACGAGAAGGTCGTCGGAGGGCCTGGAGATCTAATGGCCTCACTCGACCTGCGGCATGGATCGAGACCCACTCCTGTGGAAGAACAAGAGCAGATCCCCGTTACGAACATCGAGGGGAGATTCGTCTCCATTGGGTCAGGGCTGGATCCTGACTCGAAGCGCAAGCTGGTCGAATGCCTGGAGGCTAACCTGGACGTCTTTGCGTGGTCGACCGAGGACATGCCTGGCGTTGATCCCCGGATAATCGTTCACCGATTGAACGTCGACCCCAACTTCAGACCCGTCCGGTAGAAGAAGCGGAACCTAGGTGGCGAAAAGATGAAGGTAGCCTCCGATGAAGTAGAACGACTCCTCGACGCCGGTTTCATCCGAGAAGTCTGGTACCCCAAATGGCTGTCCAACGTGGTAATGGTCAAAAAACCCAACGGAAAGTGGCGAATGTGTGTGGATTTTAGCGACCTCAATAAAGCCTATCCCAAGGACAGCTATCCACTACCGTGGATCGACCACCTCATAGACAGTACCTCGGGATACGAGATGCTCAGCTTCATGGATGCCTACTCTGGGTATAACCAGGTCCAGATGGATCCTGATGATGAAGAGATGACGGCTTTCACGACGGACCGAGGGACCTTCTGCTACAAGAAAATGCCATTTGGATTGAAGAACGCGGGGGCAACCTACCAAAGAATGGTCAACAAGGTGTTTGACTCCCAGATAGGAAGAAACCTGGAGGTCTACGTCGACGACATGCTGGTGAAATCGAAGGATCATGCTGACCATATCGCCGACCTAAGGGAAACCTTCGAATGGCTACGAAGGTACAATATTCGGCTCAATCCCGTGAAATGCACGTTCGAGGTGAGATCCGGCAAGTTCCTGGGATTCATGATCACCAATCACGGGATCGAGGCCAACCGCGACAAAATTAAGGCACTGATCAACTTGCAGGAGCCGACAACCATCAAGGAGCTACAAAAGTTGAATGGCCGCATCGCCGCCCTCGGGCGATTTCTATCCCGGTCGGCGGAAAGATCTCTCCCATTCTTCAAAACTCTGAGGAAGGCCATTGCCGCGCCAGCCGACGAGAGGAAGACAATACCATGGGATGAGGACTGCTCATAAGCATTCGCTGAACTCAAATAGTACCTCTGCAGCCCACCACTCCTCTCCAAGCCACGAGAGGGGGAGCCGTTGAGCCTCTACTTAGCCTGCACGATGGAAGCGGTGAGCTCGGTGCTGATCCGGGAGGACGACAGGGTGTAGATGCCGGTATACTACACCAGTCGTGTCTTGAAAGACGCTGAGGGGTGGTACACACCAATGGAGAAGTTAGCGTATGCCCTCGTCCTCTCAGCCAGGTAGCTCCGACCCTACTTCCAGGCTCACACGATACTGGTCCTAACCGACTCCCAGTTGGAACAGAACCTCAAGAGGTTTGACCGCATGGGAAGGATGCTGAACTGGGGGGTCGAGTTGAGCGAATTCGACCTGTAATTCAAGCCACGCATGACCATCAAAGGGCTGGCCCTAGCTGATTTCATCGCTGAGTGTACCATAGAAGAAAGGACCCTCACGCCAGGAGACGTCTTGGTAGCAGTAACAAACCAACCTTTGTACTTACTTACGACTGACATCAATTCGGCTGGCCACTCAGGCGACTAGTACACATGGATTATTCATGTGGACGGCTCGGCGACCCGGGCGGGGAGCGGGGCCGGGATCACGATTCGATCTCCCGAGGGGAACGTCGTCGAATACGCACTTTGGTTCGAGTTCCCGGCCACCAACAACGTGGCCGAGTATGAGGCCGCGATAAACGGCTTGAGGCTGGCCCGAGAACTCGGAGCTGAGTACATACGACTCCTTAGCGACTCGAAGCTCATCATAAACCAGCTGCAAGGGAGCTACGAGGTGCACGAAGAGACGATGCAGGGCTACCTGGCCACGGCCAAGACTGAGATGTCCAAATTCAAAAGGGCCGAGACCCTTCACCTCCCGCGGTCGGAGCATGCCCGAGCAGACGCTCTATCCAAGCTTGCTTCCTCATAGCCCATGGATTTGGGTCACACCGTCTATATAGAAAACCTCAGGAGCCCCAGCACGGAAGATAAGGAGGTGATGGCGATTGACGGAGACCCCACCTAGATGGACCCAATCATCCGATACCTCACCCATGGGGAAACACCAACCGATGTGGAAGAACGTCGAACCTTGGAGAGGAAGGCGCTCCAGTACGTGATGCATGAAGGAGCCCTCTACAGAAGACAGTGGACAAAGATGGACGTCCTCCCCTACCTTAAGTGCCTCAGCCACCAGGAAGCTGATTACGTCCTCAGGGAAGTGCACGAGGGGACCTGCAGGAACCACCATGGAGGCACAACAATCGCCCAGAAGATCTTGAGGCAAGGATACTACTGGCCGACCCTGATACACGACGCGACAGAGTACGTCCAGAGGTGCCAGGAATGCCAAAGGTTCGCCAGCACCGGGACCATCCCCCCTTCAGAGCTCGTCCCGATCATAAGCCCAATTCCTTTTGCGAAGTGGGGGCTCGATATCCTGGGACCGTTCACGACGGGTCGAGGACAAAGGAAATACCTGATCGTGGCCGTGGACTACTTCACCAAATGGATCGAAGCCGAACCTCTAGCCTCAATCACCTGGAAGTAAAGAGCTTCGTATGGAACTCCATCATCTCCAGATTCAGGATCCCCCGCGCCATCGTCACCGACAACGGAAAGCAATTCGACTCAGCTGGGTTTAAAGACTTCTGTGCCGAATGGAAGATCAAGCTACTCTTTGCCTCGGTGGCGCCCCTCCAGACTAACGGGATGGCGGAGGCCGCCAATAAATGCATCATAGAGACCCTCCGTAAGAAAGTAGAAGGCGCCGAAGGGAAGTGGCCTGAAGAGCTTCCCGGGATACTCTGGTCTTACCGTACGACCCACAAACAAGCCACGGGTGAAACCCCATTCATGCTCACCTATGGCACCGAAGCAATGGTCCCAGTCGAGGTGGGCGAGGAGTCCCTTCGCATCCGACATTTCGACGAAGAAAGAAACACCGAGGGTTTGGAGCTCGGCCTGGAGCTCCTGGGTGAACGACGAGAACAGGCCTTGGCCACCATCATCCGCCAGAAGCAAAAGGTGGCACGTTACTATAATTCCCGCGTCAAGGAGCGGAGTTTTCGCCAAGGGGATTTGGTCCTTAGAAAGTCGGTCTTCTGCCCAGAGGTCGCGCGTAAAGGGAAGCTGGCAGCCAAGTGGGAAGGTCCCTACCAAGTGATCGAAGTTCTAGGACCCGCTACCTATCGGCTAGCAAACTCAGAGGGAAAGACCCTCACCCATTCCTGGAATGCCGAGCATTTGCGCAAGTATTACCAGTAAAGCCTACGAGACCGCCCGCGAATGTAACTCACTTCTTCCCCCTTGCTCAATAAATTGGTTTGATCCTGCTTTCCTCCTATAGCATGGCTGAAAGAAACCTCATGGAGAGGGGGGACCCTGCCAAGGGAGTGTCCGAGTGGCACCATGCAAAGACAAGGGACGACCCCCAACCAAGCTGGTCCCCCCTCCACGATTCGCCTGGTCGGGAAACTCCCCGGGGCCGAACCTCGGAGTGGGCCGGCCACTAGGCGAGGATAGCCCTCCCAGCGAGCGAAACGACTCGAACCGGCCGTAAGGCTGGGGTAACTCCCCCGGTGGACCGACAAACCGACCGACCGTGAGGCCAGGGGTAGCTCCCCGGGCGGGTCGGTCGAAGGGACGACCTCAGAGGTCGACCTCATCGGCTAGTCACAAGACTTGGGGTCGCGCCCCAGGCTGACTAGCCAACCAAGCCGAGGGCAAATCCCCCGATACAGCTGCACGTTAACTGAGCCGAGGGCAACTCCCTCGGCCCGTCGGCACGCCAACCAAGCCGGGGGCAACTCCCCCGATACGGCTGCACATTAACCGAGCCGAGGGCAACTCCCTCGGCCCGTTGGCATGCCAACCAAACTGGGGCAACTCCCCCGATACGGCTGCACGTTGACCGAGCCGAGGGCAACTCCCTCGGCCCGTCGGCACACCAACCGACCCGGGGGACAACACCCCCGACAGGAGCACCGACTCTTCTCCGTCAGAACTTAAAAGGAGGCTCCGCCCCAAAGGGGGAGATGAACAATAACAAGCAAGGAAAAGACACTTTACTTTTGAAAAATACGAGGGGCTACACCAAAAGCCCTGGTCCCGAAAAACTTAAGGACCAGGCTAGGGATCTAGACATTCCCACCCTCGTCTTCTCGAGGGGCCACCTCAAGACCGTCAACTGGAGAAGCGCCGGACCGCTCCAGGATCTCTTCGTCTTCATCGGAGTACGCTTGAAGCTCCTCGAGGTTGATCTCCGTGAGCAGGAACCTCTTTCGAACCTCGGCCAGGCAGCGGGCGAAGCCCTTTTCGAACGCCGAGGACATGGCCTTAGAGACAAAGGAAAGGGCATATTCCTTCACGGCGTCCTGGGCAACCTTAGCAAGGTCCACCTCCTCTAGCTCATGAATCCGACCCTCGAGAGTGGCCACCTTTTGTTGGTGATTAGATCGGATCATCTCGATCTCTTTCGATCTCGCGTTAAGCTGGGATAGGAAGGCCCTCTCCTGCTCTTCCATCGCCTCCAGCAGGGCATTGAGTTCCTGGGCATCGGCCGTGATAAAAGGGGCCGGATCGGTGCTTGCCTCGGCCGTCGTGCCAGGGGCCGCGGTGAGCGCGGCAATTCGTTCCTCGGCCTTGGACTTCCTGACCAGGACTAAGGCTTTTTCATGGTCCGACTTCTCCAGGGCAGAGGAAAGCTCAGCCACGCGCTACTCCAGGGACTTCACGAGCGCCTTGGAGAAGTGATCGGCCTCCTCCTCGCCATCCCGGGCACCAGGAACGGGCGCCGCGTTGCCTCAGCCTTGGAGAGAGACACAAATTGGCGCCTCATCGAAAGCCCAACGGAGGATAGCTACACAAGAGAGGCGGGAGTAAGTTGAAGATAGCAGCAAAAGACTGGGTAGGGAGAAAACCCCACCTGTTGGCCAGCCTGCACCACGAAAGCAGCCAGACGGTCGCCACTGACCTCATCCAAAGCATCTCGGTCCGAGGAGAGACTGCAGTTCTCAGCCACCCGTGCCGCCACACTGCAGCCGAAAAAGACCGACTCACCCGCTCCTACGGGGAAGCGGGGACGGAGAAGATCCTCCTCTCCCGGAGGTAAATCTGTAGGGGCAGAGCAGATTGCACCTAGATACCGCTCGTATATATCAGGAAGAGGGCTTGGCCGCGGAGATGAGGGGCCAGCCCATGGCTAAACCACCTCGGCCGAGGGTGACAGATCCCGGCACTGGGGCAATGAAGCATTGACCTCCCCGGCGAGGGTGCGGACCTTCATAGAGAAGCCATGCTGGGAGGAAGAGGGGACCTACCTCTTCGACTTCTCGACACCAGCCGCCGGGCGGTCAACACGTTGTTTCTTCCGGACCGCCAGCACATGATCCCCTCTCCGAGAGGCGGGGTCCGAAATCCCGACTGGAGGAGGAAGGGCCGAAGGACTAGAGGGAAACCCACCTGCGCAGGGGAAAGTCGTCATCAACCTACCATATCAGCCACAGAACAGTGGCCACAGAGCATTATCATCGGAGCGATGAGGGACGATAAAACTCACCAGCGGGCCACGTGGTCTTCCGCAGATTGAGGTCAGAAAAGAGAACGGTGACTCTCCGATCGCCCGACGGGATCACCAACAGGGCCTCCACGGTCTCGAGTTTCAACCGTAGTCGGGTCACCTAGCTCCAATGCCAGCATCACGTCGGCGCTCCAGTGAGTTGGGAAATCCATATACGACGGGCCGACAACGAAGAGATACTCCTCCTTCCAGAGCTTGACGGAGCTCGGCAGCCCCAGTATCAGGCTCTTCGAGGGCCGAGCGCTAATGTAAATCCTAGCCACCAACTGATGGCAGCTCAGACGATAAAATTGAGAGAAGAGTCGGAGGGAGGGGACTACACCCTTCTGAAGGCAGAGCATGGCGAACCCGATGACAAGCCCGATCACGTTGGGGCAGAACTGGCATAGGGCCACACGATGAGCACGCAGAAACTCAACGATGAAAGGATGAAGGGGGGAACAGAAGCCCGAATCGAAAGCACACCTCATACACCCCGACCGCCTTCGGACCCTGAAAGCAGATCCGTTCGTTAGGCTCAGGGGCCTGGATGGAGTATGGGGGTAGAAGGTAGCAGGCGCGCAAATCTCCGGCGGAGGTGGCACAGAAGGAAGAAGGACATCCCAGAACCTCCGGAGGCGCCCCCGAGGGGTCACACTCCTGACTACCGACCGCCGAGCTGGGGCAATCAGATGATTCGAGGCGGAATGCATCCTCTGGACGACCCGAACCGGGGGCAGGAGAAGACGACATGATGAGGAGCTGGAGCAGGATTAGAAAAAGGAGATGCTGAAGGAAAATCTGGCCACGTTCGACCAACTGATGTCGGTGCTCCTTTCCTGGTGCCATTTGAATGACCCTGCACATGGTGGAGATAAACGCAAGGGGCACGTGGCGACATCAAGAAGGCAGCGATGCTTCGAAAACTACACCAACGGAAGTTCAAACGGAACGGTATTAATGACATTCATTTAATGGTGGAGCCTCGACTGACGCACCCATCGGATCATGAAGGAGTCACATCACCCGAGCCGTAACGACGGAAGCCGAACGGCCCGGGCGATGTGGGCAATTGTTACGACTAATTTGGACCAGCCCGAATTACAACGGCCCACGGCCCAACCTCAAAGGAGGCACCCACTAGAGAAGACGGGCCCGCCCGGAAGGGCCCACGGATGGGGCTGAAGGCCCAGACACTTCACCCTTGGAGGCACCTGACTAGCCCTCATTCGGCCAGATTAACCGCCCCTCGGAATCCGTGATCCCATAATGGCCATTCACGGACCCGTTAATGGGCCACACCTCCACTACACACGAGTGAGAGGAGGCAGAGGCGGATCGTGGGGACGTGAGAGGATGCAGGACGTGGGGCAATCACGAGGGACCCTATAAGGGGAAGGCCAGGATGACGGGCAGAGGGGGAGACTTAGGTAATCAACAGAAAGGTACTCCATCAATGACCTAGGCTTTCGCCACTCCATTTCCTCCCTCCCCCAAACTCGCGCCGCCTGGGTTGATGTTCCGGCTTCCTTACAAGCCGGATCTCCCCCGCCGAGTATCCCGACAGACCTTGATCTGACTTAGGCATCGGAGGGGATTTGGCCGGAACCTAGGTCCGGCCTCCCTGACGATTTTCCTCATCTGTCCAGGAAGAAGATATCCGAGGCGCCGAGGCTACCGCTCAGCGTTGGTCGGCTACCCCCATCGCAGTCGTCAGGTGGACGGCTGCTCAGGCATCATCCCACTTGCAAGGCGCCGAGGCTACCCCTCGACGCGGATCCGACCGAGGCCGAGCGCGACCCAGCCGAGGCCGAGCGTGACCCACCGAGCCGAGGCTTCTCCTCAGCTCTTCCACGCCGAGAACAAGCGGGCTCGGTGATCCCAAGGGACCCCCAAGTCGGCCCCTTGACCACGTTAACCACACAGCCGACGGTCAACGAACTGTGGTGAGAAAACACCCGTAAACACCCAGTTTCTTTGTTGTTTTATGTTTTATGCTTCTTTGTTGTTAGTTTATTTGTTGTTTCCCCTAATTTCCATCCTATATTATGCAAGTGCAACCTAATTTCCATCATGTATCTTTGTTTCTTTCTTTGTTGTTCATACCTCAACCTCATGTGCCTGTTTTTTTTGTATTATAATCTTTATGCAGTTCTTCATTTTTTTGTGTCACCCCACAGGTGTTTGACTATTTGTTACTTTGAATTTTTGATACTTTGACGTGCCATTTCATTGATCTTGACATGGATGTGACATTTCTCTACTGATTGAGGAAAGGGTTTAATCTCATCTTTGGCATGTATGTCATCCTCTTAACAAAATTAGACTCACGCGTTGACATCTCTCATGGAGCTTGCATCTAGATGTATGTGGAATTGTTTGACAAATTTCAGTGGATACTAATAACAAATCTTGATATGGAATTATTATCAGAATACAAAGCGTCTCGAGATTTGGGTGTGTGTGGAATTTTTTACAATTGTTTCTTTGAATTATGTCACACCACAACTTTGTGGAATTAAAAACAAGTTTGTGGAATTCAGTATGTTTTTTGACAATTAAATATTTGTTCTTGAAATTCAGTATGTCACACCAAAACTTTCTTTTAATATTTGATACTGGCTGCAGTTTGTTTTTTGACAATTGTTTCTTTCATACGTTTCAAGCAGGGATTCCCCCTTTCCCCACCTTGGTTTTCTAATAATTTTCTCTTTTGTTCTGTAAATTGTATCTTCGTGCAGGTTTGATCCTGGCATCATGGTTTCTGAGTCTACGGTAAGACATCATGCATTTCTGAACTTACCATTATTTTTACACATTGCGCTTCTCACCCTAATTATCTACATTTTTGTTTGCGTCTTAATTCGCTTAATCAGCCTCGAGAATGCCGCAGCATTGTGCTTGGGGCTGGTGTCCATTGCAGTGCTCATGGTCATCCGCCCACTCTTTTACGCAACTGGCAGCATCTTGCTCCAAATGGCTCCAGCCTGCATTCCCTAATCTTCCTTGAGCAACTGCCATAGACAAGTATAATATTTTTTCCATACACATTTCTCTGTGCGCTTAGTTTTGCATAGCAGTTGCTTATGTTAACGATACTACTTGTGTATAGGGAGCTGCCCTCAAGGACGTTTCAGAAGTTTCTCAAGCACGGTTCTGGGAATTTGTACCTGGTACTGCCGTTGGCTCCGTATCAATAAAGGTAAAGTACAAAAATTTGTTATCGTGAATCACCGTCTTTGTGTGGTGTGCGCACACACGCTTGCATATGTATCTCTTAACACTATTATGACATACTGAATTTCAAATTTGTGGTGTGACATACTGAAATTCAGTATCCTCAATTAAATATTAAAAGCGTCTCAACTTTGTGGAATTCAGTATCTTATTTGTTCTTTGATACTTTAAATACTCGGCTGCAATTAAGGTGTCCCATTTTTAATTTGACACTTTGAAAATTTCCATCTGTGGAACTTTGAATTGTAGATACAAAGCGTCTCAAAAAAAATTGTTTGCCCCATTTCCAGCTGTACTATGCAATTTTAGTTACAGATGATCTTTTGCCCCATTTCATTTGCACCATCCCCAACTAAATCAACAAATGAAGCACATAACCAAAATTGCAGACTTAAGGAGGATCATTTGCCCTATTTGAGTAGAAGTTATGTAAGCATCATGTTGTTGATTGCTTATATACTAAAGTCATGGGCCACCATCCTATTTGTTTGCACCAAAATGGTACCAAAGTCCTGGAAGTGAGTTTTCTTCAGTTCTTTTCAAGTGTTTGTTTTGTCAAGAAGAGATGATCCGAAAAACTTGAAGAGACTTTGGTGATTCTTTCATGAATACTATGTGATACTTGCCGCGTGTGATCACTTTGACATTTGTACCTGAAAGAAAAATGAACATAGATACATAAAAATGAAGGAAAAAAATATTTTTTTTTGCATCTTTAAAATTCAAAATTGAGATTTTATCAAATATCTCGAGATCTAACATTCTGTTCTTTTACATTCTGTTTCAGAGTGTTTTCTCACTACAAAGCGTTGACCGTGGAGAGCCCGGTCAACGTGGTCAAGGGGCCCGCTTTAGGTCCCTCGGGGGCTTCGAATCGGTGCAGAAGGGGGCGAGGGGTAGCCTCGGCCCTGGTTGAGACGCTCGGCCTCAGACAGGTGTGCTCGGCCTCGGCTGGTAAGGGGACGAGGGGTAGCCTCAGTCGCCCGGATAGATGCACGGCCGACGGGTGGCGAGGGAGAGTCTCGGACCCGATTAGGACGCTCGGCCTCGGTAGGACGTGCTCGGCCACGGCAGGCTGACGGTGAGGGGAAGCCTCACTGTCCGGTTGATCGAGTGGTCGGAGAGGGGCGAGGGGTAGCCTCGGCCCATTGATCTGTTGTCCACCTGCGCAGACGAGAACTCTCGTCAGGGGGCCGGACCTTGGTTCCGGCCAAATCCCCTCCTATGCCTAAGTCAGATAGAGATCTGAGAAAGGAGGCCCGGCGGAGACGGTCCGACTCGTGAGGAGATCGTAACGGCGTCTCTCGGCGCGAGCGGGGGAGGAAGGAGATGGATTAGGGGAACGAGGTCGTTGATGGAGTACCTTAGGTTTTGTTACCTGAGATGCGGGTCCCTTTCTTCGTCGTCTTCCTGGCCCTTTTATAGAGCTCCTGCTTGATTGCCTCCGGCCCACGTCCCACGCCCGCCATTGATCGTGCCCCATTAGTCCCCCCTCACCGCAGCTCTCTCCGCCATGCCAGCACCTCCCCATTATCGCTATTTAGTGGTCGCGCGTCCGGGGGAGTGGTTTTCACAGGAGTGGGCGAGCGACCAACGGGTTATTGGGGCTGGGTCGGATCGACGTTCGAGAAGGTACCTTGTAGGGCCTTTGTCGAATGGGCTTTGAGGACGCAGATGGGCTTTTGGCCAGTAGTCGGGCTCTTGGGCTCGTGCTTTATGGGTCTCGGTCAAATAGGCGTAACAATTGCCCCCATCGGTCGGGTTGATCGGCCTCGGCCGGTTCGGCTCGGCCGATGTGACCTCTGCCGATTTTGACAGGCTCTCTGGTTGATGCCGACTCATTTATTAGTCGTCATCACGAGTTGGCCCATTCGATGTTTTTAAGGCGCGGGTTCCGAAGCGTCGTCGGCCTTCAGATGTCGCCACGTTGTAGCGGCAAGCTTATCCCTGCCGCTCGCGGAGTCGTCTTAAGTGGAGAAGCCGAAGGGTTCGTGAGCCCGCCATTGGTGGGGTCGATCAGCCTCGGCTCGCTCAGATCGCCTGTTGTGTTGCCTGGGATTCCGAGCGGCGCTTCAATCGAGGCGAGGCCATAAATGCAGGTCATGATGAGGCGGATCTATTGGACTTCGACTGGCGCCAATTTCGGAACACCGCCGACTCTTCGCGTTCTTGTCAGGCGCTTCGAATTCTCCCCTGGCATATAAGATCCCCAGTTGTGTTGATTTCCACTTCTCCCTTGCTCCTCCCGGTATTCAAAGCCTTCAGCAACTCGGAGTTCCCCATCGCCTTCGCTTCTTTGCCCTCTCCAAACTAGTTGAAAATAGGTAATTCCTCTCTTGCTTTCATCTTATGGCTGCTCTTAGGATAGGCGGTTCTGGCCGGAGGACGAGGGGTCCCTCCGGAGTCCGGGCGGGGCGAACCCCGGCTAGGGGAGTCTGGTTCCCCCGCCGGGAGTCGTTCTCTTCAAGATAAGGGGAAGGGGAAACTTTTTCCAGACTACGCCCGTGACGATGTTGCGTCGGCTGCCGTGCGGCTTAATGTGCCCCTGGTCGTCCTCCGTACTCAGTCGAGGACTCCTCCTTCGGTGGCCGCGGAGATCCGGGAAAGATATCTCTGCTTCCCATACGAGGTTCGAGTTCCATTTGTCGACGAGCGGATTTGCCTTCCGAGGAGCAATGAGGTCGGCGCCTACGTCGAGATGTTCCGCCTGGGTCTTCGCTTCCCGCTCCATCCTTTTATCATCCAGGTCATGGAACATCTCACGGTGTCCCTGTGTCAGTTCACCCCGTGCTCGATCGCGGGTACTGACGGGCTTCGTAACGCTCTGTTGCATCCGCGGTCTGGAGCCGTCTCTCCCCCTTCTTTTCCACTTTTATCAGATCCAGGTGGTCGGGTCGGGGGTCATGGCTGCACCTCCGTGCCCGTTCAAGGAGGGAATGTCTGATAGGGCTTCCCCGCTGGTCGGGGGATTGGAGCTCGGATTACGTCTTTGTGGTCTTTTTGGGTGATGCCCAGATCCTGACAAGCTGGGGCGCGTCCGTCCAGCCTTGCTCACCGTTAGCCCTTTCCGACGCTGACCAGACAGCCGCCGCGACGCTGTCGGCTCTTCCTTTGGAATCGAAGTCCATCTGCTCTTTGTTGGACGACCTACTCCTGAAGGCCATCTTGTGGTCCCCGGGTAGGTCGCTTTTTCTTCCTCGGACTGCCCTGTGACTCATCCTGATTTCGGTTTCCTTTGCAGGGATGGCAGGCCGCGAGTTTGTTCGTGACGTTGATGAGCTGATCCGTCGTGGAGCTGCTCGGAGCCGAGGCGAGTACCTCCGGAAGGGCGCCTCGACGGACTGTTGAGAAGAAGGTGCGCCGAGCCGAGCCCTCTGTGGGCAAGGTAGTTGCCGTGCCTCCTACCTCCTCTTCTGGCGATCCCCTCCCCGAGGGCGTAGTAAAAGCCGGATCCGCCCCACCAGCCCGAGTGGCAGGGGCTGATGGCGGGTTCGGTGTCGTCCCCCCCCGCCCTCGGAGCATCCCCTTCCGTCCTCGAGAGTGGAGATGGGGCAAGGCGGAAGCGCTCTCCTCCGGCGCTTGTGGAGCCTCACGGTGGGAAGAAGAGGAAGGAGGATGCGGAGTCCCCCAGCCCGGCCAGTTCTGTGCCTTCTGCCGACACCCCCGGGGGGTCTTCAGGTGACTCTAACGACCACCCCCTTCGCAGCGTCCTCGCCTCTGTCCCCAGGAATCGGAGCGCTATTGGCGAGCCATATGGCTTCCCTCGATGTTGCCCCCGGGAGTTCGGTGTTCGTCGACCGAGCCCTGGCCCAGCAGGTGGCCGAGAGCACCGTCTTCCCCCGGGACCGCAGCACCCTTGAGAAGATTCCCGCCGACAAGGTGTCGGATTCTTTGGTTTGGGCCCTTCAACAGGTTCGGCCCTCTCGCAGTCCTTTCTTTCCCTTCACACCCTTCTTAGCTTATGTCCCGTTTTCCAGGGGGTCGACGCTTGCCGTGGAACTGCAGCGGCGAGCCATCCTTTTGAGGAAGCTGGAGGAGTCCACCATGAAGGCTCAGGAGCGGGCCGGGGGCGGCCGAGGTGGCCATGATGGAGGCCCAGATGGAGTCTTGGCGCCTCACCCTCCGTGTGGCTGTGTTGGAGGGACAAGTGGGTGACCTCGAGGGAAAGCTGGGGGATGCTCGTCAGTCGGCTGAGGAAGCGGCGGAGTCGTTCCGCCTGGAGAGGGAGGAGCTTCAGAGGGGAACTGTCGGACCGGCGTCAGGTAATGCGACTTGCGGAGGAGGTGGAGAAGGGCGTCGTCGAGACCCTGGGGAAAAAGATCTTCGAGGTTCTCAGGGAGGCCTTCGGTAAGTATGTAGACATCATCGCCCCCCGGATCGTCGAAGTCGTCCAGTCTTCCTTCCGGGAATGTGCGGAGCGTGTCCGGCAAGCCCCTCCGCCAGTCGAGTCCCCCTCGCTCCGAGCAGGGCGAAGTGCCCGAGGATGTGTCCTCTCGAGCTCGGGCTCACTGAGCCGCCCCTCCCGGCTTTATCCTCAAATTTTTTAGCATCCGCTTCGCTTTGGGCCAGTCTACTTGAAATGGATCCCTGGCCCCCGCCATCTCCTTCAGCCCCCGCGGCCAACAATTGCTGGTTGCATGGCCGTTAGCTTGGGTCACCTACTCAGGGTCTTTTGTCAACCAATTTTGCTTTGTCGGTGTCGATCTAGCTTCTGTTGGTGATGAACTCTGTCATTTGTCGTGAGTAGATTGTTTGTAGGGTGTTCCCTTCGCCTTGATCCCCTGTAAATAAGACGCATTTTTGTACTCTGGTTAACTATTACAAACGAAATCGACTTACTTGGATTTCTTGTGTACTTTGCGTTGTCGCCTTGTTCTTGGCTTGGGAATGGACGAAACTGGTGTTGGGGATTCTCCCCAGACTTATGAGCGCATGGGGTCGGTCAGCGAGGGCAGAGCTCCTCGGCTTAGGACCGGCCGACGTCCGTGCCTGCTGGGGGAATTGCCCCCAGACTTATGAGCGCTAGATTCGGTCGGCGAGGGCACAGCTCCTCGGCTTAGGACCGGTCGGCGTTCGTGCCTGCTGGGGGAATCGCCCCCAGACTTATGAGCTCTGGACTCGGTCGGCGAGGGCAAAGCTCCTCGGCTTAGGACCGGTCGGCGTCCGTGCCTGCTGGGGGAATCGCCCCTAGACTTATGAGCACTGGAGTCGGTCGGCGAGGGCAAAGCTCCTCGGCTTAGGACCGGTCGGCGTTCGTGCCTGCTGGGGGAATCGCCCCCAGACTTATGAGCTCTGGAGTCGGTCGGCGGAGGGCAAAGCTCCTCGGCTTAGGACCGGTTGGCGTCCGTGCCTGCTGGGGGAATCGCCCCCAGACTTATGAGCACTGGAGTCAGTCGGCGAGGACAAAGCTCCTCGGCTTAGGAACCGGTCAGCATCCGCGTCTGCTGGGGGAATTGCCCCCCAGACTTATGAGTGCCGGAGACGGTCGGCGGAGGGCAAAGCTCCTCTTCCTCCTCCAGTGAGGTGGGCGGTCCCCGGCCTTTTGCGTTATTGGCGACATGTCAACTCCGTCGGGATTTTAAATAAAGACAATAAAAAGAATGCGTTTGTACTCTCATGAGTCCTGTCGGGACCGGTACATTTGGAGGAAACAGAAAAAAGGAAATGAAGCTAAACAGAGGGATGTAAAACTAGATAACTCCCTCATACTAGGCCGCCACCGGGGGGAGAGACGTTGCCTGCTCACTCTATGATGCGGAGGGGGGGCCTTGGATGGTGTTGATCTTCTTCCCCTTGTCTGGCTGCGTGGAGGTCCCTTCTCCGTGGGCCGGCTCGTCGGCCTAATTCCTGGCGTGCCCTCGGCTCATCAGCTTCTCAATGTCCTTCTTCAAATGCCAGCAATCTTCTGTATCATGGCCATCGTCCTTATGGTACTTACAGTACTTCTCCCTGTTCTTCCCGCCTCTTTTAGCCTTCGGTGGGGGGCGATCAGCTCGCTCTTCCTTCTGTACTTGGGCGAGAAGGGCGTCTGGGGTGGTGTCCCTCGTGCTTTCTCCCCGCTGCCTGTTCCTCTGCCTCTTCTCAGTCCGGTACCCTTCGGGGCTAGCTCGTCCGCCGTCGCCACGCTTGGTCCCCTCGAGCGGTTTTTCCTGCATCCTCGGCCAAGGCCTCCTCAGTCAGCATGAAGCGTTCGGCCCTTGCCATGATCCCGGGGAGGTCCTTCGGGGGGGTCGTTGTGTAGGGACTTCTTGAGGCCCCTGTGGCGAAGCCCTTTCTTAAGAGCCGTCTGGACCACCAGGTCGGGTGGGTTGTTCACGTTTAGCCTTTCCACATTGAAGCGGCGCATGAACTGTCGGAGTGGCTCGGCCGGGCCTTGCACTATGTTGAACAGATGTTCAGCACCAGGTTTGATCAGCCTCCCCGCCATGAACTGCTTGCAGAACAACTGGGCGAGTTGCTCGAAACTGTCGATGGAGCGGTCCGGGCAGGCTGTGGTACCAGATCCTCGCCGCTCCCCTGAGAGTAGAATAGAAGCCTGGCAAAGCAGGTCATCGTCAGCTCCCTGGAAGGCCATGTCCCCCTCGTAGTCCATCACGTGGTGTGCCGGGGTCTCCTATTCCGTCGTACTTTCCCAGCACCGGGATCCTGAATCGAGAGGGGACCCGGGGCGTCGGTTATTCTCCGTGATAAGGGACACCGGTCCCCGTGGATGCCTCCGGGGATGCGGTATTCGCCTGCTTCCGGCTCGATCGGGGGTGGAGGTAGCACCGGCGCCGGCGGGGGCTGGCTCCGCAGCCTTCGCCACGCTGGGGGGTCGGGCTGACCCGACGCTCCCGACTCCTCTTGCGGGAGCTCCTGCTCCGCCGTGATCGGTCTCTTGAGTGGTGTCGTTCGCTTCTCCTGCGGCGGGACGACCACGATCGACGAGACGAGGCCGTCATCGATTCGCCGTTCGTCCCTTCGGTCTCTCTTCGGCTCCTTTCACGATAGGGCGAGGAGGCGCATGACCTCGCCTGACGAGAGCTGGACAGCATGTACCAACGCTCCGTGTTCGGTTTCTGGGCCCCGTGGTCGTCGACCACGGCAGACCGCAAGTGCGGGGGACCCCCTGTCCATCGATGGTTATCGTCCAACGTGCCTCCGTTGGGCGGCGCAGGGCCAACGAGCTGCTGCACCGTCGCAACCAACGTTTGGAGTCTTGCGTTGGTCTCCTGAGCCAGGGTGCGGAGCTGTCCTTGCGTGGCCAGTTCTGAGCCGCCGGTCTTCTCGGTTGAGAGGGCAGGGTGGTCGCCGTCGGGGCACGTCCTCGGGGTTGCCGTTCGACGCGCCATTCCCCTCCTCCAGGATGGGGGGCATGCGCTTCCTTCCATTGCTGGCTCGTGCCATTGTTGGTGTGGTTTTCTGCTTCGTGGGATGATTTTCGGTTCCCACAGACGGTGCCAAATGTTTCAGAGTGTTTTCTCACTACAAATCATTGACCGTGGAGAGCCCGGTCAACGTGGTCAAGGGGCCCGCTTTAGGTCCCTCGGGGGCTTCGAATCGGTGCAGAAGGGGCGAGGGGTAGCCTCGGCCCTAGTTGAGACGCTCGGCCTCGGACAGGTGTGCTCGGCCTCGGTTGGTAAGGGGGACGAGGGGTAGCCTCAGTCGCCCGGGTAGATGCACGGCCGACGGGTGGCGAGGGGAGAGTCTCGGACCCGATTAGGACGCTCAGCCTCGGTAGGACGTGCTCAGCCACGGCAGGCTGACGGTGAGGGGAAGCCTCACTGTCTGGTTGATCGAGTGGCTGGAGAGGGTGCGAGGGGTAGCCTCGGCCCGTTGATCTGTTGTCCACCTGCGCAGACGAGAACGCTCGTCAGGGGGCCGGACCTTGGTTCCGGCCAAATCCCCTTCGATGCCTAAGTCAGATAGAGATCTGAGAAAGGAGGCCCGGCGGAGACGGTCCGACTCGTGAGGAGATCGTAACGGCGTCTCTCGGCGCGAGCGGGGGAGGAAGGAGATGGATTGGGGGAACGAGGTCGTTGATGGAGTACCTTAGGTTTTGTTACCTGAGATGCGGTCCCTTTCTTCGTCGTCTTCCTGGCCCTTTTATAGAGCTCCTGCTTGATTGCCTCCGGCCCACGTCCCACGCCCGCCATTGATCGTGCCCCATCAGTCCCCCCCTCGCCGCCGCTCTCTCCGCCATGCCAGCACCTCCCCATTATCGCTAACATTCTGTTCTTTTACATTCAGAAGAGGGTAGAGCATCTGTTTCAATTTGTTGTATTTCTTTGTGCAAGAATTGAATATTCTTAGTTCCCTAGAAGTGGGTAGAGTATATAGTTATTATATAATTATCCACTATTTATGGGTATTAACAAAATCATAAGCATACCTTTTCTTTAGAGTTGGTAGAGAAATTATGTTTTCCTTGCAGTATTGGATTCTTTTTACCAGTCTAAATAGAAATTATTGTATAGTTCATTTATTAGCTCATTCTTTTTTCCAGTATAGTTCATTCATTTTTCCTGTTTCCAATTTAAGTCTCAGTGAGTATTAAATTGATTTATTAGCTATTTTGGAAATAGTTACATGAAAGTTAGTAATTGATTTTATAAAATTTTAAGGTACCCTTAGTAAGATAAAAGGTAAATATTGCATCATGAGGATTTTGGTTCCCCCTAGAAAGGAGATGAAGAGATGTATGTTCTTATATCTACAGTTTGTTAATTCGGCCACTACATCTTCCTATGTCATGAATAATTCTATCATCATTAGAAAATAAAAGAAATTATAAATACAGACAAAATTCTAATTGGTTCTTGACAAAGAGGTCCTAATGTCATGTAATTTAAGATTATTGCAATAATGATGGGATATTTATTATGATATGCCACTTGGCTAGAATGAAATTATATATATAACATTTGCCATATTAATGGTATAATTTTTTGCTAATTTAGGCAAAAGAGGTGTCACTGGAAGAGTTAAGTTTAGAAGGAGTAAAAGTACTACTATGCAGGAATTCATGTATTCATCGTTCGTTTTTTCTTTTTTCTTTTTTCTTTTTGATTTTTCTTTTTCTTTTTCTTTTATTTTAGAGCTACGAGAACCTGTCTTTGGACTAACTATAACCTTTAATTGAGATTCTTACAATTTTCACATACATGTTTCCTTTTTTTTAAGTTTAATTGTTGTTGGATCAAGTTAGTTGACAAAATTGGAACCTGGTAATTGATG
The DNA here is from genome assembly GCA_030789695.1 of Scilla litardierei. Classification (NCBI taxonomy): domain Eukaryota; kingdom Viridiplantae; phylum Streptophyta; class Magnoliopsida; order Asparagales; family Asparagaceae; genus Scilla; species Scilla litardierei. The sequence continues at coordinate 142,129,016 of CM061142.1, forward strand.
TGTATAGTTTGTCAATGTAACAATGTTGTCAATGTAACAATGAAATTGGAATCTCAATCAATTTTGTGTACAGAATGAAATTGCAATCTCAATCAATTTTGATGTGTACAGTTTTGAATATGCTTAATTGTACAGAGCTATGTTTTTAATATGGAAAATTCATATGGATGTGCAGCCAATGCATATTGATGTGTATAGCATAGAACCATGCTTAATTGTGGTGTAGAAGCTTGTGGTAAATTTTAATAAGCTTAATTGTTGTTTCTATGCTTAATTGTACAGAATGAAATTAGAATCTTAACAACAATTAAGCATATTTTGATGTGTACAATTTTGAATCTCAATCAAAATTGGAATATGGTAACAGTGTAGTAGCATATGGTAAATTTTAATTTTCTTATTTGTTGTTTCGATGCTTAATTGTAAAAAATGAAATTGGAATCTCACCAACAATTAAGCATATTTTGATGTGTTCAATTTTGACTCTCAATCAAAATTGGAACATGGTAATTGATGTGTACAGTTTGTCAACGTAACAATGAAATTGGAATCTCAAACAATTTTTTGTACAGAATCTCAATCAATTTTGAAATTGGAATCTCAATCAATTTTGTGTACAGAATTAAATTGGAATCTCAATCAATTTTGTCAACGTAATAATTTTTATGTCTTTAGCATCATCTATGTAGTTTAATTTAGCACCATCTAATTCATATCGAAATATCTAATTCACTTGCAGCCAATGCATATTGATGTGTACAACATAGAAACAATGCTTATTCTTTCTTCCATTTTTTTCTTCTTTTAATGAAAAGGATGGGATTACAGCTAAAATTTTCTTAACAAAAGACTAAAAAATATAGGGATAAATTTTTCAGGATAAGAAAATATGCACCAATAGCAATTCCCAAGAGCAAAAAAATGAAGAAAAATGTCAGATGAACACCTATGAATAAATCATGGATGCATATAGATAAAAAATTTATATATAGGCAGCACGCAAGAACCTACCCCCTTAGTCATATTTGATACTTGCTTCTTCCATTTTAGACATATAATGCCATGTGAAGATTCACATGAGTTGTTGAAGTAGGATCTATAAGAACCCTTGAAAATGTTAAGTAATTAGTATTGTATTGCATATAAGAATCAATTTTAGTTCAGTGTTCACATATGTGTCAGCATTGTGTTTTTGGATTATAGTCAAAAAAAGTAAAATTTGATCTTCTATCTTTCACTATGTGCCATAAAGAGGCGGGTCTCTATTGAAGGTGTATCTCACATACATTCAAACATACCAGTGGTATGCAATAGCTATATAATCAGTTCAGTTCCACATTCAAACATTAATCGAAACAAATATGATCCAACAATACAATTCCTAAACATTGAAATCTCCCCACTGAAACAAAGCCACTTAAGCCATAACTTCAGCATAACAAGTAACCAACAAAAAATGATCCCAGAAGCACCACCTAATGAAACGGAAACTTGGCCCCTTACCAAACAGTATGAATGATGCAAACAGACTATAATTAGCCAAAATTATCATCCGGGTATTCTAGAATTCATACAAAAAATCACAACATAAATAATTTTAAAAGAAAAAAATGGAATCTCACCAGCAACAATCATGCGGCCTGGCACAGAGATGAAGGTTGGGGGATCGCCTTTTACTGTAATTGGCATCACCCATGCTTGCAAATTTGAGACGGGGGGGATTGGTGAAGAGTCTATAGAGTTCAGAGATAAATGATTCCAACATCTTCAATTTCGGGTGCAAGTTCAGAGATCACAACAAGGTGACAATGTTGAGAGGATGAGTTTTGGATGCAAGTTCAGCAATTACATTTCACTATGTAAGATAGAAAAAGGGTCTTCCTACTATATACAAATTACATTTCATTGTGTTAGAAAATCAATGACGCATACTATCGAATGAAAATTTACTCCTTTTGCTTCCGAGTTGCTTTATTTATTTATTTTATTTGTTTTTGGCAGAGCAAGCAGCTTTGGAAGCTAGAGGATCAAGTAAATGAGTCCAGCCATTCCGACTATAAGTGGACTAGGAGAACAGGGAGGATAGCGTCGAACTACAAGTGGACTAGGAGAACATGGAGGATAGGAAATGTTTTTGGATAACGATTTGATATCAAATTACTAGCCAATTTTAGAATGTCAATGTAGGAAATGCATTGTAAATATATGCACACGATTAACACATCAATGATGGTTGTAATGATGATTTCGAAATATATAAATAAAGGATGGCTGTGGTTGTGTTTTTGCATAACTATGGTTTTGATAAAAAATTTACTAGCAAAATAAACCATATCTAATTACAATCTATTAGTTTCATAAACTTCCTGAGTTATTGCTGTTGTTAGTTCTACATCTCAACTCGGCATAAGGAATACTCTGCATCCCTTGCAATTGCAATCATGAAGAAGAGGTATTGTGTTTGGACATTGAACCATTCTCTCTCGAGGTCTGCTTTCTCATATGGTTTTGCAAATTATGTGTACATGCTGTCAAAAATATTGTGTACGCTGCAAGATTATGTGTAAGTTGCCATTATGTGTATGCTTCCAGAACTTTGTTGACAAAGCAGAAGGCTTGGACCTTATGGGGTATCCTGCCTGATTCATGACCGTGTTAGTGGACAAAACAATGTTGTGGGCCAAGAATTGTGAACAAATTTATTTAGTCGCTAAGGAATTCCAAGCCTTCATTGGTGCGATTCCCTACCATCTTCCTCGATTGTTTGATAGAGTTTCTTTCAAGCAGCTTCTTTCTCCAGGAACCGATGATCCTTTGGGCAAGATGATGAACAACTCAAAGACATAGACTGAAGTCAGTTTGGAGCAAAAATACGCAAGCTTTGCTTAGTTTTTTGGACTTTCGGTATGATTACGATTTATATTGAACATTCTTTTTCCAAGAAAGTTAACATTCAAGAAAAATGCATGTGAATGTCATTTGAACCCAAATTGGTTTTCATGACAGTATCCATCGATTGGTTTTGCATTTTAATTGTAGGTTCAATTTTTATTATGAGATTTCTAAACAATCAGACACCTCTTATGTGAACTGTGGTTTTCATGATCATTAAAAGATGCAGCTAGGATATTCCATTGTGCGCTATGATGCACTCTTATGTTCAGTGTTCAGGGAAGTTCCTTGCAAAAAATGGAGGTTGTTCTTCTGTAATCCAAGTATCAAGCAATTACTGATGGCATTTCATGATGGCATTTTTTGAAATTAGTTTAAAATTGAATCAATTATGTAACTTTTCTGAGATATAGTTTTGTATCATAAATATAAAGGAGCAATTGGTCAGTGCCATTATAATTAGTGTAGGGTTTAAATTATGTTCCGAAATCTCAGCTGGTATTGATATGAAAATGGTTTATGTATTCCTTTTGTAGGATGGCAACGATAGTGCAAGCATATAAATAAACTATGCCATCCTAATGCCTCAATAATCAAAACATGCTTATCCTACCTACGTAGTGATGATGTGGTAACATTAACATCGAGAACATAAATGGACTTTTGTAGAATATGTTTACCCCTTCCAAATGCAAGTTACAACCTTGGTCAAATTTTTATACATTCATTCGATGTTAGGCTATATTCATATAATTTATTATCAGAATTGGCCAAAACAATATTTTTGAAATAAATTTATCTAACATTTTTAAAGAATATAATATAATATATATATGGGTATTGTTCCTATGAAAAAAATTTGTGCAGAAATTTCTTCCCAAAATTTGCATCCCTAATATTAGGGTGTGGGGGGTTGGGGGCCACCAAAATTTTGTATGGAAAGCCAAAAGTTTAGGATCAGATTTTATGAAAATTTTGGTTGTAAAACCCTAAAATTTTGGGGGAATTAAATATGAAGAGAATTGAATTTTGGGAAAAATTAAAAATTTTGCGGGGAACTAAACTCTTTGGGGGGAACTAACTTTTTCGGGAAACTAAAATTTTTGAAATTGTTTTTGGGGGAACTAGATAACAATTCTTGCGCTTTAATTATTGGTGTTCATTTAAAATTAGTATATCCAAGATTTTAAGGGGAGAATAATTTAAATGAATCATACGCATAGGGCACACATTAAATCAAGAGGAAACTAAATTTTAGAGGAACTAAAATTTTTTGTATGAAATAAATTCTTTGGTGAAGTAAATTTTGTGGAACTAAAAGTTTTAAGTGAACTAAATAAAATTTACGCATTTTAATTTTGTGGGGAACTAAGATTTTCAGGGGGCAATATCAAGAATGAACAGTGCCATATGGGCACGGGTTATGACTAGTATATATATATATAACTCACATCATATGTGTTGTATGGGTACGGGGCTTAGGTGTGTGTGTTAATTGTTGCGTGCGTGAGTGTGTGTATGTGAGTCTGCTGGGTGTATGGTTCGGCCTAGGTAGAAAAGTTAGGGTTTATATTAGGAAATAGGATTTGAATGTTATTAATGGGATTAGTATTAATTTGGTTTGATTAGGGGAATTTAGTGCCAATTAATAGGTTTAAATAGGATTTAAAATGGAAAGCTTTTCACACATTTTAAAAAGTTTAAAATTCAAATTTGAATTTGAATTGGTAGTTTAAAAACAAATTTTTAAGAAAATCATTTTAAAATAATTACTAGAATGGATAATAATAATAATAATAATAAGTATAAAAAGAAATGGGTGCGGGTACGAAAACCCTAAGTTACGAATACGAAAAGGAAAGTCACACGTGAGAAAAATACTGGTAACGTAACGATAAAAACCATTCGTTACATGACTACTCGACCGAGTAGCCACTTACTCGACCGAGCAGCTACCTACTCGACCGAGCAGGACCCTACTCGATCCGAGCAGGCAGAGAGCTGTTTTGGGCAATGAATCCAGACTTCTAACGACTCGACCGAGCAGCCACCCACTCGACTCGAGTCACCGTGGGCCCAGAACTTAAGTTGCGTCTGGATCTGGCTTTGGGCACGGATTGGAGTGGGCTTCTTGGGGTGGTTTGTTGGACGCAATGATCTAGGATTTCTGGTTTGATGATGACAAACATGTCGTTATATCTGACGTGTGTGCTCAGTGTGTTTCAGGATTGGCGAATCAATATATCTCTCTTCATATGGAGGAATTACTAAGTATAAAGCATTTGGGAGAGAGAGATTGATGTGCCCTAAGCAAAGTGGACTTAGTCCAATTTGAGATGAGATGGAAATGATTTCTTGACTTGGTCCAAAGAAGAAAAGGGATGGAACCAAATTTGAATTCAAAATGGATTTGATCAAATCTTTGAGCTATATTTGCAAATTGTTGATCTTACCCATTTTCTATTCAAACTCCAATACAAAATCCCAATCAAATTATAAGTTTCCTATATCATAGGGATTCCACATCATCCTCTTAGCCGCACTTCATCAAAACCCTAGCACAATGATCTAGCCATCCAATATATAAATCAATACCATAGAGGGGTCTTTTTTTGCGGCAGACACCAAGACTCAAGGCCAAAAACAAAACTTCTCTGTTGCATTTTTTAAAGGCCAAAAAGCTTTAGCCTGCCATTTTTTCCCCAAGCAAAACACAAAAATCAAGTGGGGGCTACTAACGAAGTGCGGCAGCCAACTATAAACGAGAAGCAAACAAAAAGGGGAGACGCAGCCTAAACCATAGCCTCATAATCTCCAAAGGCTATCTCCATTACCTTGCTGTTTGCAACGCTTGCCGCAAAGCTCTAAAAGATGCTTCTCCGAGAGTACGTCATACCAAGTCAAAAAGGGAGTATCATCTAGTTGCTGTTGTCGACGACGACGAGTGACCGCCGCATCTATTGTTCGAGTCGGAGACAAGCCGCTGATCGCCTTCGCCGTCAAAAGTTCGATGATCGTCGCTACTGCGAGGCGTTTGAATCTGCAGGGAAGCCCGTCGTCCGCTGACGAAGATCGGCACCAATAACGCTACCTTGAGTCGCACTTGATCCATCGAGTCGCTGTCGCCCGAAGCACATAGGTAGCCGTGCCTCAATGCTGCCCTCGAGTCACCATCGGAGAAGGTGCTGTCATCCGCCGCTGTCGAAGCAAACGATCGCTTGGAGAAGCCGCTGTCGAGGCAGTTGTCGCCATTCCACGAACAAATCACCGTCGAAGAGGACCACCATAGCTGCCCATCTCGTCGTCGTAGAAGCCTGACGTCGCTGCTGCACGTTTGAAGGAAGCCGCCACCGTCTCCATTGAGCTAAGAGACGAAGACGGCACGCCGTTGGTTTTGAGTCGATGCCGTTAAGAATACTTCGTCGGAGAAAATAGCGAGTCGCTGCGAAGATACGAGGTCGCCGTCGCCGAGAGCCTGCTGTCACCGTACTCGAAGAAGCGACGTTAACTTTCGACCCTGCATGCCCTAGAACGATGAGATCGCAGCTGCTCGTGGAAATTAAACCAACGGCGCAGATTGGAGCCCTGCTGACGTGGCGAATGCGAAGAGAACGAGTGCAAAATTATTTTGCGTGCGTGAAAATCAAAGTAGGAGAAGCTGAGCTGACATGGCCTTGAAATTCAAGTGGATTGCAAGATGAACCGACCATCTATAATTGAGAATTGAACTGAGATTTCTTTGCACACAGACCAGTGTGCTATTTGCGATCCAGGAGTCGGATCGAGACACCGTTTGCGTCAGATTGGAGCTGACGACGTGCTGACTGACAGAGATGGTTACACGGACATGAACTGAGCATTTCTAAACCCTTAACTATTTTATTCGTGTCGTAGTGTAATGTTCTCTGTAGGGGAAACTTTACCATCTTTGGGGACTATTTTGGGACTTGTCTGGTTGGGGCTAGACAAGTGGGACCCAGCTAGTTTGGGACTAGCTGGTAGAAAGCATTACTAGGATTGATAGTGAGAGAAAACATTGTGTGTGGGGTACTGAGAGCCTGGCGAGTGTAGAGACATAGAGGGTGCTCTAAGCGTGCTCTAACTTGTGGTTTTGTACCTATTGCGCTATTACATTGATAGTTCTTTTGATGAGGGTCAGTCGGTTTCCCGTCCCCCTAGATTTAATAGAGGTGATTATGCATATTGGAAAAATCGAATGAAAATTTACCTCATTTCTGTAGATTACAAGGCTTGGCAAATAAATGAAAAAGGATATAAACTGCCTGTAATTAAAGTAGATAATGTTGAGATTGAAAAACCAAGTGACAAATGGGATGATAATGATTGGAAATCTTATTCTTTAAATGCTAAAGCTATGAATGCTCTCATTTGTGCACTTGATAAATCTGAATATAAAAGAATCTCACATTGTTTAACTGCGCATGAAATATGGCATACTTTGGAGGTGACGTATGAGGGAACGTCACAGGTGAAGGAGTCTAGACTTGCACTTCTGAGCACAGAGTACGAGGGATTTCGCATGCTACCATCAGAGACCATCTCAGAGATGTTTGCGAGGTTCACCAATATTGTCTACAAGTCTAGCTCACTCGGTAAGCCATATTCTAGCATTGAGCAGGTGAGAAAGATATTAAGAGCACTGCCAAGCTCTTTCAGGCCTAAAGTCACTGTCATCCAATAAGCGAAAGATCTGTCACAGATGAGGGTGGAGGACTTGATAGGTAATCTAATGTCCCACGAGCTTGAATTACAAAACGTGGATGAAAGGGAGAAACCTGAGGAGAAGGAGAAAGCTACAAAGCCACTTGCTCTGAAAGCTGACGAAAGTGAAGATGATGATGAGGACATAGCGCTAATGGTCAGAAATTTCAGAAAGTATCTCCAGACCAAGCAATGAAGAACAGAAATGGCACCCAGGCTTAATCGCTCTAACTTTTTTCAGTCTTCTAAGCAAACTTATGATCAAAATGCTACTAATAGAATGACTTGTTTTAAGTGCAAGAAAAGAGGACATCGAATGAGGGACTGCCCACATGAGACATCTCAGATTGATAAGGAAAAAGGAAAATCCAAGGTGCTAACTCGGGATATGGACAGCGAAGCTGAGAGTGAGGAGGGTGATCATGTAGCCATCTCATGCATGGCATTGATGAGAATACACGATGAGGTAATTTCCAGTAGTAAAGCTGAACTCCTTACTCTTTGTAAAGAAATGCAAGATAAAATAGTAGAGCTTGAGTCAACTATAGATGATTATCAAAATGAGAAGCTTGAAATGCAACAATCTGAATATGATATGTCTATGGAGATTGAAAAATTGAAAATTGAAATTGTTGCTCGTGACTCTACTATTGACACATTGAAAAAGGAAAAGTCCAGTTTTAATGATGAAGCACCTTGTCTCTCTTGCCCTTCCTTGATGAATAATATTATCATGCTTAAAATTGATTTGATTAAGCTCGAAACTGAAAAGGACTATGTGATTAGAGAGCTTAATGATAAATTCTGCATGTTGGATAATGACTTTAAAAGAAAAATGATTGAATTTGAAAAGAAGGAAGAGGAAAACAAGAAAGCTTTTATAAGTAAATGCACATTGCTTGTGGAAGAAAATAAATTATTAAAATCCAAAGTTTCTAATCTTGAATTGGCCATTAAGAAATTCTCTATAGGAAAACAATCGTTGGATACCATTTTAAGGAATCAATTATATGGCAATAATAGAAGAGGACTTGGATTTGGTTTGAAAAACGTTGAAAAGCCAAAATTCAAGAAATTCCACAATGCACCCTCTGTTGCTAAGAACATCTATGCAAAGTGCTTTACTTGTGATAGTGTAGGCCACACATCATATTATTGTAAATTTAGGAACACAAATATCAAGTTTAAACAAGTGTGGGTTCCTAAAATAGTACTGGCTAACATTAGTGGACCTTGTTGGATTCCCAGGTCACACTCACCACCTTTATGTAGGTAAGTTGGAGATTTGGCGAGGAGCGATAAACTCAATGTCTCATTCTTTTTGCTCCTTAGCCAAAAAGCGACGCAAAGGTATAATTTTTATCCCTCTTTGCATTTCATTGCCTACCTTCATAGATTGTTTTGTGTGCTTGTTTTTATTTTGTTTTGTGTGATTGCTTGCATGATTTTTAATGTTTTTATTTCTTAAAAAACTGAAAAACCAAAAATAAAAAATCTGAGCTTAAAAGAATACCCTGTATGATTTATCTTAAGTGGTATTGTATGATTGATCAAATCTATCCCATGTAGAAGTTAATTCATTATTGTTGTAGCTACATGAACATGTTGTTCGCTTTTTAGTAGCCATGACATGTCTCATAAATTTCAAATTTGACTTCTACACCTACATTTGCACTTTCACAATAATTGACTTACTAGTGCTTTTGGAGACTCTTTTGAAGAATAATGGAAAGTGAATGTAGGAATGATTAATTTCTGAATTTTCTAAGGAATATGAAGTGTTTAGCCATGAATAAAAATTGAGCACAAAAGAATTGTAAATAAAAAAATGATGAAAATTGCTCCGTATGAAAAGTGGATACACTTGATAGCTGATACACAACCCACGAGTATCCAACTTATGCTACATTGGTAATCATTTGTGTTGGTGTAAATAACTCGTCAAGCAATGCCACCCTACATTTAAAAGTCCTTTTAGGCCATGTTTTGGGGTTCGGTAACTTGAACTCATCTTTGATGAGGTGGGAAAAATCAATCCTAGTGATATTCATAAAAATGGAAAATGTGGATTGATTTGGTTGATTGTTCTAAAATTGAATCTCCCTTAGTACTTTATTGTCTTTATCGTTACACTTACACAAAGGTGGAGAAGTCACTTTATGAAATTCTATGAGCTTGAATTGTTTGCTAATTAGAAACCTCATGTAAATGCTAGCTATAACTTATAATGGTTTATTTTTGCATGAGATATTTTTGGAACTTCATTAGCCCACTTTTGATGATAACAAAGGGGGAGAAAGAAAAAGAAAGATTTGGTGTGTCGGTATGGTGTGTCGGTATTATATGTTGAAGGGGGAGCTTGAAACATACATAAAGAGGGTGAGCTTGAGAGAAGGGGGAGCATGCTTTTATATTTACTATTTGTTGTGCATGCTTTGCAATGCTTGAATGACTCATCAATACATCATATTGCATTACACCCTTCAACACACTTCACGCACCCATACTTATTAATCAAATCTTTTATGGGTTTGTCATCACCAAAAAGGGGAGATTGTTGGACGCAACGATCTAGGATCTCTAGTTTGATGATGACAAATGTGTCGTTATATCTGACGTGTGTGCTCAGTGTGTTTCAGGATTGGCGAATCAATATATCTCTCTTCATATGGAGGAATTACTAAGTATAAAGCATTTGGGAGAGAGAGATTGATGTGCCCTAAGCAAAGTGGACTTAGTCCAATTTGAGATGAGATGGAAATGATTTCTTGACTTGGTCCAAAGAGGAAAAGGGATGGAACCAAATTTGAATTCAAAATGGATTTGATCAAATCTTTTAGCTATATTTGCAAATAGTTGATCTTCCCATTTTCTATTCAAACTCCAATACAAAATCCCAATCAAATTATAAGTTTCCTATATCATAGGGATTCCACATCATCCTCTTAGCCGCACTTCATCAAAACCCTAGCACAATGATCTAGCCCTCCAATATATAAATCAATACCATAGAGGGGTCATTTTTTACGGCAGACACCAAGACTCAAGGCCAAAAACAAAACTTCCCTGTTGCATTTTTTAAAGGCCAAAAAGCTTTAGCCTGCCATTTTTTTCCCCAAGCAAAACACAAAAATCAAGTGGGGGCTACTAAAGAGGTGCGGCAGCCAACCATCAACGAGAAGCAAACAAAAAGGGGAGACGCAGCCTAAACCCTAGCCTCATCATCTCCAAAGGCTATCTCCATTGCCTTGCCGTTTGCAACGCTTGCCACAAAGATCTAAAAGCTACTTCTCTGAGAGTACGTCGTACCAAGTCAAAAAGGGAGTATCACCTAGTTGCAGTTGTTGACGACGACGAGAGACCGCCGCATCTATTGTTCGAGTCGGAGACAAGCCGCTGATCGCCTTCACCGTCAAAAGGTCGACGATCGCCGCTGCTGCGAGGCGTTCGAATATGCAGGGAAGCCCGTCGTCCGATGACGAATATCCGCACTAATATCGCTACCGTGAGTCGCACTTGATCCATCGAGTCGTCGTCGCCCGAAGCACACCGGTAGCCGTGCCTCAATGCTGCCCTCGAGTCACCATCGGAGAAAGTGCTGTCATCTGCCACTATCGAAGCAAACGATCGCTTGGAGAAGCCGCTGTCGAAGCAGCTGTCGCCATTCCACGAACAAATCACCGTCGAAGAGGACCACCATAGCTGCACATCTCATCGCCGTAGAAGCCTGCCGTCGCTGCTGCGCGTTTGAAGGAAGCCGCCACCGTCTCCGTTGAGCGAAGAGACGAAGACGGCACGCTGTTGGTTTCGAGTCGATGCCATTGAGAATACTTCGTCGAAGAAAATAGCCGAGTCGCTGCAAAGATACGAGGTCGCCGTCGCCGAGAGCCTGTCGTTGCTGTACTCGAAGAAGTGACGTTAACTTTCGACCCTGCATGCCTTAGAATGAAGAGATCAAAGCTGCTTGTGGAAATTAAACCAACGGCGCAGATCGGAGCCCTGCTGACATGGCGAATGCGAAGAGAACGAGTGCAAAATTATTTTGCGTGCGTGAAAATCAAAGCAAGAGAAGCTGAGCTGACATGGCCTTGAAATTCAAGTGGATTGCTAGACGCACCGACAGTCTATAATTGAGAATTGAACTGAGAATTCTTTGCACACAGACCAGTGTGCTATTTTCGATCCAGGAGTCGGATCGAGACACCGTTTGCGTCAGATTGGAGCTGACGACGTGCTGATTGACAGAGACGCTTACACGGACATGAACTGAGCATTTCTAAACCCTTAACTTTTTTATTCGTGTCGTAGTGTAATGTTCTCTGTAGGGGAAACTTTACCATCTTTGGAGACTATTTTGGGACTTGTCTGGTTGGGGCTAGAAAAGTGGGACCCAGCTAGTTTGGGACTAGCTGGTAGAAAGCATTACTAGGACTGATAGTGAGAGGAAACACTGTGTGTGTGGTACTAAGAGCCTGGCGAGTGTAAAGACGTAGAGGGTGCTCTGAGCGTGCTTAACTTGTGGTTTTGTACCTATTGCTTTATTCAATACTAGTATCTACTTTGGGGGCCGGAGTAGGTCGAAGGGTCGACCGAACCTGGGTAAACCAGAGAGAGAGATTGATGTGCCGTAAGCAAAGTGGACTTAGTCCAATTTGAGATGAGATGGAAATGATTTCTTGACTTGGTCCAAAGAGGAAAAGGGATGGAACCAAATTTGAATTCAAAATGGATTTGATCAAATCTTTTAGCTATATTTGCAAATAGTTGATCTTACCCATTTTCTATTCAAACTCCAATACAAAATCCCAATCAAATTCTAAGTTCCCTATATCAAAGGGATTCCACATCATCCTCTTAGCCGCACTTCATCAAAACCCTAGCACAATGATTTAGCCCTCCAATATATAAATCAATACCATAGAGGGGTCTTTTTTTGCGACAGACACCAAGACTCAAAGCCAAAACAAAACTTCTCTGTTGCATTTTTTAAAGGCCAAAAAGCTTTAGCCTGCTATTTTTTCCCCAAGCAAAACACAAAAATCAAGTGGGGGCTACTAAAGAAGTGCGGCAGCCGACCATAAACGAGAAGCAAAAAAAGGGGAAGCCTAAACCCTATCCTCATCATCTCCAAAGGCTATCTCCATTGCCTTGCCGTTTACAACGCTTACCGCAAAGCTCTAAAAGCTACTTCTCCGAGAGTACGTCGTACCAAGTCAAAAAGGGAGTATCATCTAGTTGCTGTTGTCGACGACGATGAGAGACCGCCGCATCTATTGTTCGAGTTAGAGACAAGCCGCGGATAGCCTTCGCCGTCAAAAGGTCGACGATCGCCGTTGCTGCGAGGCATTCGAATCTGCAGGGAAGCCCGCCGTCCGCTGACGAAGATCCACACCATTATCGCTGCCGTGAGTCGCACTTGATCCATCAAGTCGCCGTCGCCCGAAGCACACCAGTAGCCGTGCCTCAACTCTGCCCTCGAGTCACCATCGGAGAAGGTGCTGTCATCCGCCGCTGTCGAAGCAAACGATCGCTTGGAGAAGCCACTGTCGAAGCAGCTGTCGCCATTCCACGAACAAATCGCCATCGAAGAGGACCACCATAGCTGCCCATCTCATCGTCGTAGAAGCCTGCCGTCGCTGCTGCACGTTTGAAGGAAGCCGCCACCGTCTCCGTTGAGCGAAGAGACGAAGATGGCACGCCGTTGGTTTCGAGTCGATGCCGTTGAGAATACTTCGCCGGAGAAAATAGCCTAGTCGATGCGAAGATACAAGGTCGCCGTCGCCGAGAGCCCGACGTCGCCGTACTCAAAGAAGCGACGTTAACTTTCGACCCTGCTTGCCCTAGAACGAAGAGATCAGATCTGCTCGTGGAAATTAAACCAACGGCGCAGATCAGAGCCCTGCTGACGTGGAGAATGCGAAGAGAACGAGTGCAAAATTATTTTACGTGTGTGAAAATCAAGGCAGGAGAAGCTGAGCTGACATGGCCTTGAAATTCAAGTTGATTGCTAGACGCACCGACCGTCAATAATTGAGAATTGAACTGAGATTTCTTTGCACACAGACCAGTGTGCTATTTGCGATCCAGGAGTCGGATCGAGACACCGTTTGCGTCAGATTGGAACTGACGACGTGCTGAATGACAGAGACGCCTACACGGACATGAACTGAGCATTTCTAAACCCTTAACTCTTTTATTCGTGTCGTAGTGTAACGTTCTCTGTATGGGAAACTTTACCATCTTTGGGGACTATTTTGGGACTTGTCTGGTTGGGGCTAGACAAGTGGGACCCAGCTAGTTTGGGACTAGTTGGTAGAAAGCATTACTAGGACTGATAGTGAGAGGAAACACTGTGTGTGGGGTACTGAGAGCCTGGCGAGTGTACAGACGTAGAGGGTGCTCTGAGCGTGCTCTAACTGTTGGTTTTGTACCTATTGCACTATTCAATACTAGTATCTGCTTTGGGGGCTGGAGTAGGTCGAAGGGTCGACCGAACCAGTGTAAATCTGATGTGTACTCTGTGTCTGCTTTTTATTTATCCTGCTGCTGCTATAACTGCGTGTGCTTATTCATGGGTTGCACGAATTATTTTTATAAGCCTATTCACTCCCCCTCTAGGCTAGGATCCAGATCCAACAAGTGGTATCAGAGCAGGTTTTAGGATCTAGCCTAGGATTGACCATGGATTACATTGATAGTGCTTTTGATGAGGGTCAGTCTGTTTCCTGTCCCCTAAGATTTAATGGAGGTGATTATGCATATTGGAAAAATCGAATGAAAATTTACCTCATTTCTGTTGATTACAAGGCTTGGCAAATAATTGAAAAAGGATATAAACTGCCTGTAATTAAAGTAGATAATGTTGAGATTGAAAACCCAAATGACAAATGGGATGATAATGATTGGAAATCTTATTCTTTAAATGCTAAAGCTATGAATGCTCTCATTTGTGCACTTGATAAATCTGAATATAATAGAATCTAACATTGTTTAACTGCGCAGGAAAATGGCATACTTTGGAGGTGACACATGAGGGAACATCACAGGTCAAGGAGTCTAGACTTGCACTTCTGAGCACAGAGTACGAGGGATTTCGCATGCTACCATCAGAGACCATATCAGAGATGTTTGCGAGGTTCACCAACATTGTCTACAAGTCTAGCTCGCTGGGTAAGCTATATTCTAGCATTGAGCAGGTGAGAAAGATATTAAGGGCACTGCCAAGCTCTTTCAGGCCTAAAGTCACTGCCATCCAAGAAGCGAAAGATCTGTCACAGATTAGGGTGGAGGACTTGATAAGTAATCTAATGTCCCATGATCTTGAATTGCAAAATGTGGATGAAAGGGAGAAACCTGAGGAGAAGGAGAAAGCTACAAAGCCACTTGCTCTGAAAGCTGACGAAAGTGAAGATGATGATGAGGACATAGCGCTAATGGTCAGAAATTTCAAAAAGTATCTCCAGACCAAACAAGGAAGAACAGAAATGGCACCCAGGTTTAATCGCTCTAACTTTTTTCAGTCTTCTAAGCAAACTTATGATCAGAATGCTACTAATAGAATGACTTGTTTTAAGTGCAAGAAAAGAGGACATCGAATGAGGGACTTCTCACATGAGACAGCTCAGATTGCTAAGGAAAAAGGAAAATCCAAGGTGCTAACTTGGGATATGGACATCGAAGTTGAGAGTGAGGAGGATGATCATGTAGCCATCTCATGCATGGCATTGATAGGAATACACGATGAGGTAATTTCTGGTAGTAAAGCTGAACTCCTTACTCTTTGTAAAGAAATCCAAGATAAAATAGTAGAGCTTGAGTCCACTATAGATGATTATCAAAATGAGAACTTTGAAATGCAACAATCTGAATATGATATGTCTATGGAGATTGAAAAATTGAAAATTGAAATTGTTGCTCATGACTCTACTATTGACACATTGAAAAAGAAAAAGTCCAGTTTTAATGATGAAGCACCTTGTCTCTCTTGCCCTTCCTTGATGAATAATATTAGCATGCTTAAACTTGATTTGATTAAGCTCGAAACTGAAAAGGACTATGTGATTAGAGAGCTTAATGATAAATTCTGCATGTTGGATAATGACTTTAAAAGAAAAATGATTGAATTTGAAAAGAAGGAAGAGGAAAACAAGAATGCTTTTATAAGTAAATGCACATTGCTTGTGGAAGAAAATAAATTATTAAAATCCAATGTTTCTAATCTTGAATTGGCCATTAAGAAATTCTCTATAGGAAAACAATCGTTGGATACCATTTTAGCGAATCAATTATATGGCAATGATAGAAAAGGACTTGGATTTGGCTTGAAAAACGTTGAAAAGCCAAAATTCAAGAAATTCCACAATGCACCCGCTATTGCTAAGAAAATCTATGCAAAGTGCTTTACTTGTGATAGTGTAGGCCACACATCATATTATTGTAAATTTAGGAACACAAATATCAAGTTTAAACAAGTGTGGGTTCCTAAAACAGTACTGGCTAACACTAGTGGACCTTGTTGGATTCCAAGGTCACACTCACCACCTTTATATAGGTAAGTTGGAGATTTGGCGAGGAGCGATAAACTCAATGTCTCATTCTTTTTGCTCCTTAGCCAAAAAGCGACGCGAAGGTATAATTTTTATCCCTCTTTGTATTTCATTGCCTACCTTCATAGATTGTTTTGTGTGCTTGCTTGGATGATTTTTAAGGTTTTTATTTCTGAAAAAAACAAAAAAACTGAAAAACCAAAAATAAAAAAATGAGCTTAAAAGAATACCCTTTATGATTTATCTTAAGTGGTATTGTATGAATGATCAAATCTATCCCATGTAGAAGTTAATTCATTATTGTTGTAGCTACATGAACATGTTGTTCTCTTTCTAGTAGCCATGACATGTCTCATAAATTTCAAATTTGACTTCTACACCTACATTTGCACTTTCACAATAATTGACTTACTAGTGCTTTTGGAGACTCTTTTGAAGAATAATGGAAAGTGAATGTAGGAATGATTAATTTCTGAATTTTCTAAGGGATATGAAGTGTCTAGCCATGAATAAAAATTGAGCACAAAAGAATTGCAAATAAAAAAATGATGACAATTGCTCCCTGTGAAAAATGGATACACTTCATGGCTAATACACAACCCACGAGTATCCAACTTATGCTACATGGGTAATCATTAGTGTTGGTGTAAATAACTCGTCAAGCAATGCCACCCTACATTTAAAAGTTCTTTTAGGCCATGCTTTGGGGTTCGTTAACTTGAACTCATCTTTGATGAGGTGGGAAAAATCAATCCTAGTAATATTCATTAAAAATGGAAAATATGGATTGATTTGGTTGATTGTTCTAAAATTGAATCTCCCTTAGTACTGTATTGTCTATATCATTACACTTACACAAAGGTGGAGAAGTCACTTTATGAAATTCTATGAGCTTGAATTGTTTGCTAATTAGAAAACTCATGTAAATACCAGCTATAACTTATAATGGTTTATTTTTGCAAGAGATATTTTTGGAACTTCATTAGCCCACTTTTGATGATAACAAAGGGGGAGAAAGAAAAAGAAAGATTTGGTGTGTCGGTATGGTGTGTCGGTACTATATGTTGAAGGGGGATCTTGAAAAATACATAAAGAGGGGGAGCTTGAGAGAAGGGGAGCATGTTTTTATATTTACTTTTTGTTGCGCATGCTTTGCAATGCTTGAATGACTCATCGATACATCATATTGAATTATACCCTTCAACACACTTCACACACCCATACATATTGCTCAAATCTTTTATGGGTTTGTCATCACCAAAAGGGGGAGATTGTTGGACGCAGCGATCGAGGATCTCTGGTTTGATGATGACAAACGTGTCGTTATATTTGACGTGTGTGCTCAGTGTGATTCAGGATTGGCGAATCAATATATCTCTCTTCATATGGAGGAATTACTAAGTATAAAGCATTTGGGAGAGAGAGAGATTGATGTGCCCAAAGCAAAGTGGACTTAATCCAATTTGAAATGAGATGGAAATGATTTCGTGACTTGGTCCAAAG
This sequence comes from Scilla litardierei, assembly GCA_030789695.1. Classification (NCBI taxonomy): domain Eukaryota; kingdom Viridiplantae; phylum Streptophyta; class Magnoliopsida; order Asparagales; family Asparagaceae; genus Scilla; species Scilla litardierei. The sequence goes on from CM061142.1 coordinate 142,146,679, forward strand.
AGGAAAAGGGATGTAACCAAATTTGAATTAAAAATGGATTTGATCAAATCTTTTAGCTATATTTGCAAATAGTTGATCTTACCCACTTTCTATTCAAACTCCGATACAAAATCCCAATCAAATTATAAGTTGCCTATATCATAGGGATTCCACATCATCCTCTTAGCCGCACTTCATCAAAACCCTAGCACAATGATCTAGCCCTCCAATATATAAATCAATACCATAGAGGGGTCTTTTTTGCGGCAGACACCAAGACTCAAGGCCAAAAACAAAACTTCTCGGTTGCATTTTTTAAAGGCCAAAAAGCTTTAGCCTGCCATTTTTTTCCCAAGCAAAACAAAAAAATCAAGTGGGGGCTACTAAAGAAGTTCGGCGGCCAACCATAAACGAGAAGCAAACAAAAAGGGGAGACGCAGCCTAAACCCTAGCATCATCATCTCCAAAGGCTATCTCCATTGCCTTGCCGTTTGCAATGCTTGCCGTAAAGCTCTAAAAGCTGCTTCTCCGAGAGTATGTCGTACCAAGTCAAAAAGCGAGTATCATCTAGTGGCTGTTATTGACAACGACGAGAGACCACCGCATCTATTGTTCGAGTCGGAGACAAGCCGCTGATCGCCTTCGCCGTCAAAAGGTCGACAATCACCGCTGCTGCGAGGTGTTCGAATCTGCAGGGAAGCCCGCCGTCCGCTGACGAAGATCCCCACCAATATCACTGCCGTGAGTCGCACTTGATCCATCGAGTCGCCGTCGCCTGAAACACACCGGTAGCCGTGCCTCAAAGCTGCCCACGAGTCACCATCGGAGAAGGTGCTGTCATCCGCCGTTGTCGAAGCAAACGATCGCTTGGAGAAGCCGTTGTCGAAGCAGCAGTCTCCATTCCACGAACAAATCGCCGTCGAAGAGGACCACCATAGTTGCCCATCTCGTCGCCGTAGAAGCATGTCGTCGCTGCTGCACATTTGAAGGAAGCCGCCACCGTCTCCGTTGAGCAAAGAGACGAAGACAGCACGCCGTTGGTTTTGAGTCGATGCCGTTGAGAATACTTCGCCGGAGAAAATAGCTGAGTCGTTGCGAAGATATGAGGTCGCCGTCGCCGAGAGCCCGCCGTCGCCGTACTCGAAGAAGCGACGTTAACTTTCGACCCTGCATGCCCTAGAACGAAGAGATCGCAGCTGCTCGTGGAAATTAAACCAACGGCGCAGATCAGAGCCCTGTTGATGTGGCGAATGCGAAGTGAACGAGTGCAAAATTATTTTGCGTGCGTGAAAATCAAAGCAGGAGAAGCTGAGCTGACATGGCCTTGAAATTCAAGTGGATTGCTAGACGCACCGACCGTCTATAATTGAGAATTGAACTGAGATTTCTTTGCACACAAACCAGTGTGCTATTTACGATCCAGGAGTCAGATCGAGACACCGTTTGCGTCAGATTGGAGCTGACGACGTGCTGACTGACAGAGACGCTTACACGGACATGAACTGAGCATTTCTAAACCCTTAACTCTTTTATTCGTGTCGTAGTGTAACGTTCTCTGTAGGGGAAACTTTACCTTCTTTGGGGACTATTTTGGGACTTGTCTGGTTGGGGCTAGACAAGTGGGACCCAGCTAGTTTGGGACTGCTGGTAGAAAGCATTACTAGGACTGATAGTGAGAAAAAACACTGTGTGTGAGGTACTGAGAGCCTGGCGAGTGTAGAGACGTAGAAGGTGCTCTAAGCGTGCTCTAACTTGTGGTTTTGTACCTATTGCGCTATTCAATACTAGTATCTGCTTTGGGGGCTGGAGTAGGTCGAAGGGTCGACCGAACCAGGGTAAATCTGCAGTGTACTCTGTGTCTGCTTTTTATTTATCCTGCTGCTGCTATAACTGCGTGTGCTTATTCGTGGGTTGCACGAATTATTTTTATAAGCATATTCACCCCCCTCTAGGCTAGGATCTAGATCCAACATGGTTTGCTAGGGTTTTAGAGGGGGATATATATTTGAATGGTAGCTGTCATTAGGGGAGACTCTATTTGGCGTTTAGATCTTTTTTAGAGAGTTTTGGAGACTATCTTTTGGGGAGATAGGCTACACCATATGCCCCTCCTCTTATATCAAGCTAAGTATTTCATCTCTTTAATTTTATTTTAGTTATTCTTATTGTTTTTCTATGATGCTAGCAATGATCTCTATTGTTTTCATAATGTTTGCTATGCTTGAATAATCTTTTCTAGTGCTAATGGATTAGTCCTAGGATTTTAGGATCTAGATGCAAAGATAGGATTTTTATGATGCGTTGGATATAAAAGGGGTTGTATTTTTGTTGATCTAGCAAAATCCCTAAGAAAACTCGTACTGAGATCGTGCCCACGGTCAGTGGAATTGATTAGCTTAAGGAGTATCATGTGGGATTTAATTAGGGAGTTAGTGGATTTAACCAAGGCTCGTGACCATGCCCGGCTCGTGCCTTGAGGGGATCCACCGACAAACTATATCACTACATTGACGGCTACCGCCATTGCATCAATGAGAGCCACCGAAGCACCTCGAAACTCTAACCCACAAGAGTGGTATGAGCTGAGAGACCATCCACATAAATCCAATGCAATGTAAGAGTCCTTGCCTAGCGTCGACATCCGACGGTCCTAGTGGTGAGTCCTAAAGCCCTAATCTTTTTTATTTTATTTCTTTTTTTTCTTTGTATGGAATCCTTTGTTTGCGATGTTGAGTGACACAACCTTCGCATCCAACACCATTACGACCCTCCATACTCCACATCCACCAATAAACCTGCAAGTCTAACTCAACCTAGGAGTACATAGATAGTATAGCATCGCTTCACCGTGTTCGATACCCGCTTGTCACTATACCGTGCGCTTGCGGTAAACGACATCGTTTCAGAGTTAGTTCCTGGCCGATCAAGTTTATGGTGCCATTGTCGGGGAGTTATCTCCGTGTAATTCATGCCATTACTAGGTCGCTCTAGGGTTATATTTCGGACACATCAGTTAGTTGGGACTAGCCAATAGAAAGCATATACTAAGATTAATTTTGTTGAACACGGTGAGTGGTGTACTGAGAGCTTGGTGAGTGTAGAGACGTGGGTTCTCTAGCTATAACGGTTGTACCGGTTACATTATTAATCTAGTATCTGCTTTGGGGGCTGGACGTCGGTCGTGGGACGACCGAATCAGGGTAAATCTTTGCGTACTCTGTGATTACTTATTATTTACTCTGCATCTGCTATAACTACGTGTGATTGCTTGTGGGTTGCACGATAATTTTTATTAGCATATTCACCCCCCTCTAGGCCTAGGTCCAGATCCAACAAATGGTATCAAAGCTGGTTAGAGGATCTAGGCTAGACTTGACCATGAATAACTCTATTGATTCTGCTTTTGCTGAAAGTCAGTCCATATCACGACCCCCTAAATTTAATGGAGTAGATTATGCTTATTGGAAATCTAGGATGAGAATCTACTTAATATCTGTTGATTATAAAGTTTGGCACATAGTTGAAAAATGTTATAAGCCACCTGTTATTAAAGTTGAAAATATTGAAATGCTTAAACCTGAAGACAAGTGGGATGATGCTAATTGGAGACGTTATTCTTTAAATGGAAAAGCTATGAATGCTCTTATATGCTCTTTAGATAAGTCTGAATTTAACCGTATCTCACATTATCAAACTGCATAGGAAGTATGGCATACACTGGAGGTGACGCATGAGGGGACGTCACAGGTGAAGGAGTCTAGACTTGCCTTGCTGAGCACATAGTACGAGCGCTTTTGCATGCTTCCATCAGAATCCATATCAGAGATGTTTACGAGGTTCACGGACATCGTTTACAAGTCTAGCTCACATGGTAAGCCAAACTCTACCATTGAGCAGGTGAGGAAAATCTTAATGGCACTGCCAAGCTCGTTCAGGCTTAAAGTCATTGACATTCAAGAAGCAAAAGATCTATCACAAATGAGAGTGGAGGACTTGATAGGCAACTTAATGTCCCATGAGCTTGAGCTGCAGAATATAGAGGCTAGAGAGAAACCATAGGCGAAGGAAAAAGCTCCAAAACCACTAGCTCTTCAAGCTAGCGAAGGTGATGAGGAGGATGAGGAGATAGCATTGATGGTCAGAGGCTTCAAAAGATACATCAAGACTCCTTAAAGAAGAGCTGACATGCAACAAAGGTTTAATCGTTCTAACCAAAATAATCCTTCAAGAAATTCATCTGAACAGACTGCTATTAATAAGGTTAAATGTTTTAAATGTAAAAAGCAGGGACACATTATGTAGGATTGTCCATAAGAAACAGCTAATGTTGCAGAGAAGAAAGGAAAAGCAGTGGTGCGAACATGAGACATGGACAACGAAGATGAGAATGAGGAGTATGAAGCCAACTCTTCCCTCTGCTTGATGGCAAAAGATGATGAGGTAAAATCTGGTAGTAAAGCTAAACTTCTAATTGTTTGTAAAGCCATGCAAGAGGAAATTGTAGAGCTAGAATCCACATTAGAAGAGTATAGAAATTCCAACGATGAAATGCAACAAGACACTTACAACATGTCATTAGAAATTAAGGAACCAAAGGGAAAAATTATTGCATGTGATTCTACCATTTGTTTGAAAAAGGGAATTCTAGGTTGCTTGAAATATCTGAATGCCTTTCTTGTCCTACTTTGTTGAATATTAGCATGTATAAGCAAAATGTGAGTAAGCTAGAAGATGAAATTGAGAATTTCTTAATGAAAAGACTTGCATTCTAAATAATGAACTTAAATAAAAACAATTGTTGAAGAGGACGATAAGAAGGCCTTTATAAGTAAATGCACTTTGATTGTGAATGAGAATGCTTTATTGAAATCCAAAATCACTAGTCTAGAATTGTCATTACAGAAATTTTCTATGGGAAAACAATCATTGGATGCTATTCTAGAAAATCAACTTTATGCAAATAATAAACGTGGTCTTGGTTATGATATGAAACAAGCTAAAAAGCCTATTTATAAGAAAATTCACAATGAGCCAATGAAAGTCTCAAATATATATGCAAAGTGCTTTACTTGTTTTAATGTTGGTCTTACCTCTTACTATTGTAAGTTTAGGAACACGAATATGAAATTCAAGCAAATATGGGTTCCTAAATCTTTGATGACTAACATGAGTGGACCTTGTTGGATTCCAAGGTCACACATAATATCTACCGTGTAGGTAAGATGGAGATTTGGAGAGGAACTATGGATTGAACGTTTCATTATTTAGTTCCTTAGCCAAACGACGACGCGAATGTATATTTTTTCTACTTTGCACTTAATGCATAACTTCACAGAATTTTTTTTATTTGTGCACTTGATTTTTTTTATTTATGTGCTACCTTGCTTGATTTGTAGTTTGTTTTCGTTCATTATAAAAGAAAAATAAAAAATGAAAAAGACACAAAACAAAAAAATGGAGCTTATTGTATATCTTTTCATTTGTATCATTCAAGTGATATTTATGAATGTCATTCATATCACTGTGGAAATCATTGTATTATTGTTATAGCTACATGCGTATGTTAGAATTCCTAAATAGCCATGACATGTTTAATGAATTGAATAACATGATTTCTACACCTACAATTTCACTTCCAGTTGTATTGAATATTGTTACACAATTGGAGATTCTTTTATGAAATATTGAAAAGTGAATGTAGGATGAATAATAACTGAAATTCTAAGGGATATGATGTGTTCTTGCCATGAATAAAAATTGAGCTCAAAAGAATTGAATATAAAAAAACCCCCATGAATGTTGCTGCGTATGTAAAATGGATACAATTCATGGCAAGTATACTACCCACAAGTATCCAACATATGCTTTATGGGTAATCTTTAGCGTTGGTGTTATACTCGTCAAGCAATCCCATCCCCACATCTAAGAGTCCTTATAGGCTATGTTTTTGGGGTATGATATCTTGAACTCATTTTTTATGAAATGGGGAAAATCAATCCTAGATGATTTCATGTTTAATGGAAAAGTGTATTGTTTTTGGTTGAAATTCTTAAGAGTTTCTCCCTTTGTACTTCAATTATTTAATCATCACACTTACACGATGGTGTAGAAGTCTATGTTGAAATTTTCATTGAATTTGAAGTGCTTATTCTATGAATGTCTACATGTAAGTGCTAGTTATAACTTATAATACTCTATTTTTGCATGTGCTATGAAATTAGACTTTATTATACACTTGTGATACTAACAAAAGGGGGAGAAATATTTGAATATTTGGCGCACATGTGAATAATGTGATGAATATAGGAATATTAATTCAAGGGGGATCATGAAAATAGGGGGAGCATGTCATGCTTATAGATATCTCATTATTGCTACGTTGTTGCATGCTTGTCTGCTTGATCATCATTGTCACTATTGTTTGCATACATCCTCCATCACCACATTCAAACACACATGTCAAGATGATACTATATGGAATGTTATTGCAAATCTTTTATTGGTTTGTCATCATCAAAAGGGGGAGATTGTTGGATACAACGATCGATGACTTCGTGTTTGATGATAACAAACGTGTGTGAACGTTCTAATGTGTGTGCTAAGTGTTTTCAGGAGTGGCACGCTCGTAAATCTTCAAACTGATGACTTGGTGAATTTGATGGAGAAACTGCTATACACGTTCCAAGATGATTTAGTCAAATTCCAAAGAGGAGATAGAGAGATTCCCATTGGATTGTTTCATATCAAGTTGTGATGAGAACAAATCTCCTAGTGATTTGCCATTGCCATACAAATCATGTTACAATCATATTCCTATTTAATTACAAATTGAGTTCCCACACCAAATCCCTCCTCGCCGCACCAAATCCCTCCTCGCCGCACCAAATCCTTCCTTCTTTGGGATTCCTCCTTAGCCGCAACCCTAGCCTATGGAACTCCTCCTTGGTCGTAATGAAGCCCTTCTCATCTCCTATATAAGCTCTCCTTAAAGAGGAGCAACGGTGTGCGGCATACATAAAAAGGGTCAACCAGAATAATATTTCCAAGGCAAAGGCAAAGGAGCATCTATCATCCCCAAGCCGCAACATCAAGCTACAAGTCCAAGGCCATCTTCTTCCTCCTATAGCCATAAGCCTTCATGCTACATCTCCTAAGCCTATACTCAATCGACAAACCCTAGCCTCTTCCACATAGCCGTGAGTTGTGATTTAGAATCTGCCGTAATAGTTGACTCTTTTTGCATTAAGCTGCAAGCCGTAACCCAAATCCACAAGCTAGCAAGAGAACTCAGCCGCATTGTTTGACCCTTCTCTCCTTGCTACAAACAATGGACACAAGCATTAAAGAGGAGCAAAGGGACATGAGAGATTAATGCAGTTTGCAACTGAAGGAGGAGCACCTGTCGCAATGTTTGACCCATGTAATCTGTTGCCACATCATCAGCTTGACAACTACACAATTTGTCGCAACATCCTTGAGGCAACCAAGTGTCGCAACATCCCTTGAAGCAACCAAGTGCCGCAACATCCCTTGAAGCAACCAAGTGACGCAACATCCTTGAGGAAACCAAGTGCTTCAACATCCCTTGAAGCAACCAAATGCAGCAACATTCATGAAGCAACTTAGTGCCGCAACATTCTAGGAGGGACCAAGAGAGGCCGCAACTCGCAAAGTATCCCAACCATCATCCTAGCCGCAACATCATTGGAGGAGTTAGCTGCAACTTGAGTTGCCGAAACGAGACTACTTCTTGCCAGACTAGAGCTGTCTTATGCTAACTGACAGAGACGACTACACGATCACAAACAGAGCTATTCTAAACTCTGGTTATTTTATATTTGTGATATTAGTGTAGCGATCTCTGTAGGAAAACCTTTACCATTAATACATGTTTTGGGGTCTTATCTAGTGGGTGCTAGACAAGAGGGACTTGGCTAGTTGAGACTAGCCAATAGAAAGCTTATACTACGATTAATTTTGTTGAACACAGTGAGTGGGGTACTGAGAGCCTGGTGAGTGTAGAGACGTGGGTTCTCTAGCTATTACGGTTGTACCTGTTACATTATTAATCTAGTATCTGCTTTGGGGGCTGGACGTAGGTCATGGGACGACTAAACTAGGGTAAATCAGTGTGTACTCTATGATTGCTTATTATTTACTCTGCATCTGCAATAACTATGTGTGATTGCTCGTGGGTTGCACGAGAATTTTTATTAGCCTATTCAACCCATCCTCTAGGCTTAGATCCAGATCCAACAGAAGGGTGCTCCTCCCTCTTAGACATAGGTTTTATGTAACCTTTTGGTTTTGAAATAAAAGAACTTTTGTGTTTTCGAGTTTCTTCTATCTCCAAGAGCATATGTGCGTGTATGGCCCCTCAACGACACAATTTTCAATTTTCCAAAAATCGATGGTAAGTTGGGTCGTTGATACGTCAGGCATATTCACCTGACAGATATGATTTTTAGATCATAGATCATGGGGGTGTATTTCATTCAGTTGTGAGGGGCGAGGCTCCTTCGACTTACGGCCGACGACGGTCGAGGGTCATTCAGTGGCGAGGGTCGATCCCTCAGCTTATGGATGACGACGAAGGTCGTTCGGTAGTGAGGGACGAGGCCCCTTTGACTTGCGGTCGACAACGGTTGAGGGTCATTCAGTAGGGAGGGGCGATCCCTTGGCTTACGGCTGACGATGAGGGTCGTTCGGCGGTGAGGGGCCAAGCCCCTTCGACTTAAGGTCGACGATGATCGATGGTAGTTTAGTGGCGATGGGCGATCCCTCGGCTTACGGCTGACGACGAGGGTCATTCGGTGGCGAGGTGCAAGGCCCCTTCGACTTAAGGTCGACGACGGTCGTGGGTCATTCAGTGGCGAGGGGCAATCCCCCGGCTTACAGCTGACGATGAGGGTCATTCGATGGCGAGGGGAGAGTCCCCTTCGGCTTACGGTCAACGACAGTCGAGGGTTGTTCAGTCGCGAGGGGTGATCCCTTGGCTTATGGCTGACGACGAGGGTCGTTCGGTAGCGAGGGGCGAAGCCCCTTCGACTTACGGCCGACGACGATTATAAATCATTAGATATATATGAGAAACGATTGACTTTGTATTTATCATAAATTGGCATAAAATAAAAATACAGGTAAGTTTTGATCACTCAATGTACCTCCCTTTGCTGGTACAATCATTAATACTACTTTTATAGATGCTCAGCATTCCAAGGATGGGATAGCTCTCTGTCATCCACTGTAGTGAGTCGATTGGTGGCCGGGCTGAGAACATAGATCACCTTGTAAGGACCTTCCCACTTCGCAGCAAGATTTCCTTATTTGAGAATCTCGGGAGTGAAGGCAGCCTTACGTAACACCAAGTCGCCTATACGGAAGCTGCGCCCACGTACTTTGGCATTGAAATACCGAGCCATGCATCCTTTTTGTTCAATGAGGGTCGCCAAGGCTCGTTCATGAACCTCATCGACCAACTTTAGGTTAAGCTCGAGTCCCTCTAAGTTTCTCCCCTCACCGTAGTATTGGAGGCGAAGTGGTCGTTCGTTAACCTCAACTGAGATGACAGCTTCACAACCATAAGCAAGTATGAATGGTGTTTCACCTGTCGAAGCTTTATGGGTTGTTCTATATGACTATAATATGACGGGGATATCTTCTGGCCATGTTCCCTCGAGCCTAGCTACCCTCTTCTGCTGGGGGTCCAAGGATGCATTTATTAGCAACCTCCGCTTGTCCATTGGATTGGGGGTGGGCGACAGAGACAAAATATGGTGTGATCTTCAATTCGAAGTAGAAATCACTGAAGCCAGCACTGTCGAATTGCATCCCGTTGTCTGTCAGAATGGACCGAGGGATGCCAAACCGACAGACAATGGACTTCTAGACAAAGATTCTGACTTCCTTCCATTTAATGCGGGCCAGGGGTTCTGCCTCGATCCACTTAGTGAAGTAGTCGATCGCCACAATCAGGAATTTTCGTTATCCACTTGCTTGCTTCAACGGACCAAGGATGTCCAATCCCCACTTAGCGAAGGGTATTGGACTAAATATTGGGATCAGATCAGTTGGAGGGGCTGTGCTGATCCTCGAAAACCTCTGGCAAGTTGGACACTTCCGCACATACTCGACCGCCTCATTGAACATGGTTGGCCAGAAGTTACCTTGCCTTATGGCCTTTAAGGATGTAGATTTTCCTCTGCAATTGTTCCTACAATCACCCTCGTGGATCTCCTAGATCACATACAGTGCTTCTTGCGGGGTTAAACATTTGAGGTAGGGGAAGACGTCATAACTGGTCCATCATCTTTTATACAATGAACCGTCTAGTAGAACAAAATAGTAGGCCTTTCGTTCTAGCTTTCGCACCTCTACCAGGTCGGTCGGCATCTCCCCCATGTTTAGATAGAGGATTATAGGATCCATCCAAGTGGTGCCTTGGTTGATGCTTAGCAGTTCTTGTTCCAGCACGTTGGGGTGGGGTAAATGTTGCATGTACACTGTTCGACCAAGTCCGGTAGGTGAAGATGACGCGAGCTTCGAAAGGGCATCGGCTCGGTGATTCTTCGATCTTGGTACATGGTGGATCTTCCCTCGTCTGAACTTGGTGAGCTCCACTTTAGCAACTAGCATTTAGCTTTACATTGTGTCCTCGCGAGCTTCGAAACCTCCGTTCAATTAGTGGACAATGAGATTGGAGTCACCGAGTAGCTGGACCACCTTTGATCCTAGGGCTCGAGCCAACTGGAGCCAGTTGATGGTGGCTTCATACTCCGCTCCATTATTCGTGGTTTGGAAATCGAAGCAGAGAGCACAATTGAATATGTTGCTTGTTGATGTTTGGAAAATTATTCCGGCCCCGATTTCGGTTTGTGTTACGCCCCGTTTCCCAAGTATGGAAGGCGAGACATGAGGGGGTCCGCTCAGACGTGGAGCTGTGAACCTGCAGTCTGTTAAGCATCGGTAACTGAAACAAATAGCATGTTCTTGCATAGTGACAAAACAACAACAATAATAATAAAGCAGACATAAAAGAAACATCCACCAACAACATCCAGAAATTATTCCAACATCACAGAGCAGTCATAAAAGTACAAGTCTGAACAATAGGCCTAAAGCATGGCCGAAACCAAAGCAAAGAGAGTCATGTGCTACGCACTGAAGCCTAACTGCAACTACTGAAAAGTGCCAACAACTAAGAGGACCCCAGGTGAGTCTAGGACTCGTCACCAGTGTCCTCGAACTCGGTCTCTGTAGGTACCTCGAACTCAGCGTCTACGAACTGCTCGTCCCCTATAACTAACTCTGACTCTGAACCTGACATGTGACACCCAAAGAGAAGAGGGCACATGTCAGCAAAAGTCTCCCAAAAGAAAGCGGATGACTTTTGTGCAAGGATACAAATAATAGAAAAACGACTAGCAGTTCTAATATAATGAAATGACATGACATTTTAAGACTGCAACAATTTAAGATGACATGATGAAATGCATGCACGTCGTAGCAGAAATTACGAAAAAACACTGTTTCATGAGTCACGAACATTATCATTTTACATTGTGCACAGGGTTTACGCCTTTTGGCTGAAGTGGCTATACGGGCACACTTCTATGCTCAAGTGATCGCTTAACCCTACCCCTCCACGTGTATCAAGCGTTGGTTTCCCAACAACACTGAGCTCGCTTCTGGATCACGAGCCAGGAAGTGTTTTTCAATATGGCATAGGGTTGTGCCCGCAAAGCAGGTGCCTACCCTCAATAGTTACAATTTTCGTAGCGTGTGCTACGCAATCACGATGAACATTTTGATGCATGATATGACATGTCAATAAGCAGTTAAAGTGCATACCGTTAATTGAAATTAAACATGACATGGCAGCATGAATGAAAGCATGTAAAAAGTGTCGGATCTAGCTTCGTTGTGAAGCTAGATCAAGTAGGGTGTCGGATCTAGTTTCATTGTCAAACTAGATCAAATATGGTCATCTAGGCGGCTCTCATTTCACCGCCTAGTTTCTTTTACGTAATTTTACAAAATGTCCTAGAACATGGCCTAAACAATTACTGGCAAGTATCACTTGCCTGTTTCCGATGATATCGGTTGTCGTGGGTTCGTCTCGATGAGCGTTACGCTATGAAACGACTGATTCTCTGTTGATTAAATATATCTCTAATTAGGTGCGTCCCAACATAACCAAAACATTAAATAATAATCTGCTTTTTTATTAGGTTCTCTATCCTAGGGTGATGTCCATAACATGTTATGAATGTATATATACTAATAAAATTTACTTACTGCTAACTCACTCTATTATAATTATTGACCCTCATTTACATAAAAATTAATTCAACTACCATGAGGTAAGATACTGATTTATTCTTGTATGTATATAATTTAACATGCAGCTTACTAAAACTCATTAGAATATAAAGTTAACGTATAATTACTAACATGCAGCTTAGGGTAGTATTAAGACTATTACATTATCATGCTTTAGAAGTATTGAGTCCTTATTTCATAATACACGATATCTGAGTATGTAAGGGATTGTGATATGCATACTTGTTCATTATTGGTAATTGGTTAAGATCAGAATGAATTAGATCAGTACATTTCTAAACAAAAGATTTATCTTAAAAATAGTACAAAACGGTGAAAACATGCTTTCATATGATACTTAGGCTTATGTTATACCATGAGATGACTCAATTTACATTAACTATTATTTAATGTATATACCTAAATAAGTATGGGTAATATAATATGCTGCTCTTGTATACCACACACTGTTCATAACAATCACTCACAGTTGTTAAGTTTCCTTACGTGTGCTTGCAAATGGGACGGTGGACGATGGTCGGTTGCGACGACGGTGGTCAGCAGCGACGAGTTCAGGCGGTGGCATGGGGCGATGTCGCTGGGCGTCGAAAATGCCTCGTGGGAGGCACAGGTCGACGAGAGGGAAAAGAGGCACATGGGGAGGTGGTTCAGCGTGACCTGGAGGAAGATGGCCGCGCATGGATGAGTGCTTGTTGCGCGCCTAGGGATGAAAGGGAGAAGGCGCACGGAAGAAGGGAAACGGCACCTGGGCTTCGTTAGGTTGCAGGTGAGTGAGATGGCTTCGGGTTTGTTTGTTTTTTTTGGAAAAAAATAAAAAGCTGCTGCTATGCGTTTTCTGTGAGAGCCCTTGGCTTAGGTTTCTATTAACAGAGGGGGATAGAGAGAGAGTTGACGTGGAGAGAGATTCGGAGGGTGGTTGATTTCGTGAGGTAGTGGGGTTTGTACTAGCATGTGGGAGAGGGCTGTTAATATTTTAATGGGGTTAGTTTACAAATGACCTGATATTAATACTCCAAAGAACTAACAGTACGAGCCTTGGGTTTAGGATAAGGAAAAGTTTTGATTTCGTTTCAAAAAAAATATTACAATTTACTAAGGGTTTTTGATTTCCTTTAAAAACGACCAGATTTGAAAATTCAATTTTTTTTATTTTATAAAATATTTTATAAATTAGTAATATGAAATAGCAAATTGGTCTCTCGACCTCCAAAAATTACAAACAAACTACCGGGGTGCTCGCGCCTCCGAGAGGGTCGTGAATACGAGGTCCGATCACACGTCTGAACTACGGAAAACAGTAATAAAAATCAAAAAACGAAAATACGCACACGAAACAACGATACACGTTAAAAAAATTCGTACGGTCGGACAGTGACCGTGACAATTTGAGTGGCAGAACTGTCTACTTGTACGATCCATGTTCCCTCGTCTTCAATCATATCGGTCGACGAATTGAGACCTATCGAGATAACAGATAAGCATTGGGTCGTATGTTAGTAACATGTACCTCCTCGGGTGGGTTGTCGTCATAAGTGAGTTCGACGATGAAGTCAGCCAGATCATGTCCTTTGATGGAAGTCCTCGGCTTATGTTGGATGTCGAGTTCACTCAGATCAACCCCCCACTTCGTCATTCTCCATGCCGATCCAGCCTCTTCAGAGTTTGCTCCAAGGGAGTGTCGGTGAGGACCAAGATGATGTGCGCTTGGAAGTACGGTCGTAGCCTCCTAGCGGATTGGATCAGTGCAAACACCATCTTTTCTATTCTTGAGTAATTCATTTCTGTACCTCAGAGGACTTGGCTGACGTAGTAGATAGGTCGTTACACTCCTAAGTCCTCCTTGACGAGTTCTGAGCTTACGGCTTCCGTGGTAACGGCTAAATAAATGATGAGTTGATCATCCGTATCTGGCGTGGTCAGGCGTGGTGGGCTGCGAAGATACTCCTTCAATTCGGAGAAGGCTTTCTTACAGTCTGCGTCCCACTCGACGACCTTCTTTCCATTCGCAGCGGACGATATCGCCTTTCTCAGTACTTTGAAGAATGGCATAGATCTCTCGACCGACTTGGACAAGAATCAGCCTAAAGCTGATATTCTCACATTCAGTCTTTGAAGTTATCTAATGGTTGAAGGTTCCTTCATCTCCGCGATCTTCGCTAGTTTGTCGGGGATAGCCTTGATCCCTCGGTTAGTCAGAATGAAACCGAGAAACTTTCCCGATCGAACCCCAAAGGTACACTTGGCAGGGTTCAGCCGAAGGTTGTACCGTCGGATTTGTGCAAATGTCTCTTGGATATCTGCAATGTGATCCGTCGGCTTTTTCGACTTGACCAGCATGTCTTCAACGTAGACCTCCAGGTTTCGCCCGATTTGAGCCTCGAAGACTCCGTTCATCATATGTTGGTACGTGGCCCCTGTAATCTTCAAACCAAATGGAATTTTTGTATAACATAAAATACAATGATCAGTGATGAAAGAAGTCTTTTCTTCGTCTTCTAGTGCCATTTGGATCTGGTTGTAGCCTGAGAAAGCGTCCATGAAGCTAAGGAGTTCCTAGCCCGATGCATTGTCGACTAGATGATCGATCTGGGGCATGGGTTAGCTATCCTTTGGATCGGCTTTGTTGAGATCGGTGAAGTCGATGCACATTCACCATTTGTTGTTCGCCTTCTTCACCATCACGATATTCGAGAGCCAATCGGGGTATTTGACCTTTCAAATCAAGCCCGCTTCCAAAACTCGGTCCACTTCCTCGATTGTGGCCTTTATCTTTTCGCCCCCATGTTCATCTTCTTCTGCTTCATGGGTTTGGAAGTTATGTCGACTTCCAGTTTGTGGGATATTACCTCGGGGTCGATGCCGGGCATATCCCTCGGGGACCAGGCAAAAATGTCTTCATGATCTCTCAAGAGAGTGATCAACTGCTCCCTTTGGACGAAAGAGAGCATCGACCCGATGGAGACGGTCCTCCCTTCTTCTTCAGAGATCTGGATGCTCTCCGTCTCTTCGACTTCCATGAGTCGTTGATCCTTGCCCTTGGGATCGACTATATCTATCTGCCCCACCCTTCGCAAAGCGGTGGACAGAGTGTAACACGACCGGGCTTGCTTCTGATTTCCTCTCGCCTTCCAAACTCCTTCAGGAGTCTAGAATTTGAACATTTGATGGAAGGTCAAGACCATCGCTTCTATAACGTTGAGCAGAGGTCTGATGATGATTCTGTTGTACGCTGAGTTAATCTTCACCACTATGAAGTTGGTCAGGTGAGTGACCTGTCGCGGATACATAACCAAAGTCACCGGTAGGGTGATGATGCCTACTATTGGGGCAGAGTGTCTGATGAATCCTATAAGATGTCTCGAACAGGGTCTTAACTCCGTTGAAGACAGCCTCATTCTCTCCAATGTGGTGAGGAAAAGAACATCGCACGAACTTCCTGTGTCGATGAGCAATCTCTTTATGGTGATTTCGTTGATTGTGGCTGTGATGACGACGGTGTCATCATGTGGCAGTTTGATGTGTCTATATTTTCTATCTTTTCATAGCATCATTCCATTGCATTTCATGCCGTATCCACATCCAAATCCCGCATTTTCTTACGATACTTCAATTCTAACGCCATATCTGAGTTTCGTAGAGTTTTGTGGATTTTCAGGGATTTTAGAGCGATTCAGAACCACTTTTGGATATGGACACATCCAGCATGGCTGTGAGCACATTGGCAAGGCTCTACAGGAGTTCGCCGAGGCTCAGAAGCTTACATGAGGAGTGGAGGATGATCTGGCAAGAGAGAAGAGCAGTTATGGATTTTTCCCAGGTGACTCGACCAAGTAGCATAAGCTGCTCGGTCGAGCTGACACAGAAAGCAGCAGATCGCACGTCCGACTCGATCGAGCAGAGTGGCGACTCGGCCCGAGTCGACATAGTTTCAAGCTCCGTCTCACCAAACATCCGGCTCGACCGAGTAGGACATACTCGACCGAGCCAGCAACCTACTCGATCGAGCAAGGCCTACTCGGGCCGAGTAGGCAGAGCGACACTTTTTGAAGGAGCCCGATCCACTGACAGACTCGACCGAGCAAGCAGGCTGCTCGACCAAGCAGCCCAGATCCCTTCGCCCAAGCCAGGAGCGATTACTGCACCTGCTCGACCGAGCAGGTGCTACTCGACTGAGTCACTGACTCGGTCGACAACAAGCGGGCACAGAAAGCTAATTTTTGTGAGGCCCAGACTGAGGCTACATGATTCGATATTGGAGACGAAAACAAAGGAGGTTCATTTTATTATGTTTTTGAATTAGGTTTTGGGTAGAGGAGGATACGACGAGAGATCTAGATCTAGTCTTTTCCATAATTGAATAATTTTTGGAGAAAGATCACGTTTTATTATTTTTTGCATCTTGGAATCTTGGAATATCTTTGGATGGTTATTGGCTATTGTTCATTCTCATCTTCGGTATGTAAGATATTCATTTCTCGCTCGATTCATTTGCTCACTTGATTCATTTGCGATAATGTTTTCTTTGATAAAAATCGTATTTTTATTCGTCGCAATCACTATATGCGAGTAGTTTTCCCTAGGGTTGATAGGCTAGCCTTAAGACTCTAGGAAAGAGATGTAGATCTGAATCTCTAGGTTGTGTTGGGAATAAAGGGTGGTATTTCGGTCGATCCATTCGAATCCCTAGGAGAACTCGTACTGACATCATGCCCACAGTCGGTGGAATTGATGAGCTTAAGGAGTATCTTTGGTATTTAAATAGGGAATTAGTGGATCCAACCAAGGCTCGTGACCATGCCCGGCTCATGCCTTCAGGGGATCCACCGACAAACTATTCCACTTCATTGACGGCAACCGCCATTGCGTCAATGAGAGCCATCGAGATACCTCGAAATTCTAACCCACGAGAGTGGTATGAGTTGAAAGATCAATCCCCTAAATCTAATGCAACGTAAAGATCCCGTTCTAACATCAACTTCCGACGGTCTTAGCGGTGATCCCTAAGGCCCTAGTTTCTTTTATTATCGAACCAACAATACCATCACCACCAATCTTCTTAAACCGACTGCTATCTAACTCTGAGATCTAAAAATAATCTGAGACCTCAAATACACTGTCACTATGCCTGTGGGATTCGACAATCTTATATACTATAATTTGACACCGTTCGCTTGCAGATAAAGCCC
The DNA here is from genome assembly GCA_030789695.1 of Scilla litardierei. Lineage (NCBI taxonomy): Eukaryota > Viridiplantae > Streptophyta > Magnoliopsida > Asparagales > Asparagaceae > Scilla > Scilla litardierei. The sequence continues at coordinate 142,164,186 of CM061142.1, forward strand.
AGAGCTGACACCTAGGAACCATACTATGCCTAGCGACAGTGACACTGCTAGGTGGAATTTAGGGTAAGTTCGGGGTGCGTCAAGTTTTTGGCGCCGTTGCTGGGGATGGTTATGGTGTATCTCAGTTTATTTTTATTTTGAAGAGTTTGCTAGATAATCTTATCATTTCCTTATCTTTCCACCCTTTTCATTCTTTTCAATTATTATCTTGCTACTCATGGTATTTTTCTTGATCTGTCTTGTGCATGATCACTCGCTTTGAAGATTTTGATAAAGAATTGTTATTCGATCCTGAAATCGAGAAAACAGCAAGAGCTCTGAGGGCCTCGAATAGAAATCAGACACACTTTGATCAAATGGCAGAGAATGCCGCCGCTCCACCTTTCACCGGGTCCATCCGGGACCATATGAAACCGAGCTTCGGAAACAATTCCTCCATCTTGAGACCGCAACTGGCGGCAGCTAGCTTCGAGTTAAAGACCGGGCTCATAAATCAGATGCATCAGGATCCCTTCCACGGGCATCTGCACGAGAATCCAAACCATCATATCGACACCTTTTTGGCGAAGTGCGAAACATTCAAAGCCAAAGATGTAAGTGATGATGCCATTATGCTAAGGTTCTTTCCCTTCACCTTGAGGGATAAAGCTTCATATTGGCTACGAGCCCACCCGTCCAACCACTTTACTACATGGGAGCAACTGGCACTCGCCTTTGTAGACAAATTCTATCCACCCTCAAAGACAGTGCGGATCAGAGGAGCCATCTCCAATTTCAAGCAGCTTCTGTAAGAATCTCTCTACGGGGCATGGGAGAGGTTCAAAGATCTTCAGCATCAGTGTCCTCATCATGGAATCCAATCCTGGGATCTGGTACAAAGCTTCTACAATAGGCTGCAACCCAGCACGAAGATGATAATTGATGCCGTCGCACAAGGCGCCCTGCTAGATAAATCGCCTGAGGAAGCCATTGATCTACTTGAGCATATGGCAGCAAATAACCAACGGTGGAGCGAGGAGCGCACCATTGTCACTAGGGCCCCTGAGGTAAAAGCTGTTAGCCACCACGATTCTCACATTGAAACTTTGTGCAAGCAGGTGGCTAGGATCGAGCAGCGGTTGGATTCCATTCCAACGATTACCAGCGTCCCAGCATACCATCCTGCAGAGGAGTACAGAGAGCAAAGTTACGTTCCCAATGAGGGACATTATGACGGAGCCGAATCATATGAGTCGGTACATTATATCCAAGCGGATGGTCGAAATCAGTGGCAACATCCGGCCGCAAGGAATCACCCCGGATTGTCTTACGGGAACCCAAGTGGAGGGCTGTAATCTCCATAGTTTTAGAGGCCGCCACCCCCTCCTCAACAATAACAAGGACAACCACCACATCAACAGCAGAGCGGATTTAGGCCAGCTGGGCCTTATCGACCATCGGAGTACCAATATAATCGCCCACCCCAGCAAGGCTATGCATCAATGCCACAGCGTTCCAATCTGGAGAACACCTTAGAGACGTTCATGATCGAACAAGTCAGGTTCAACCAAGACACGTCTACTTAATTCAAGAACATAAACACGTCGCTTGATGAGCTGAGGGGTCAGATGTCCCAGGTACTTAAGAATCAAGGGAGGTTGCCTTCGCAACCGGAGCCGAATCCAAGGGCTCAAGCTAATGCCGTGGTCTCCGTCACCACGCGTGGAGGATGGACAACCGACGCTGTGATGGTGCCGGTCTCAAACAAATAAAAAGACACAATAGAGGATGCCACTGTGGGCAATGATGAGGAAGATGCTACAGATGAGCCTATCGTGAAAGAAGAGAGGGCAGATTCGCCTTCCACCATACCTACCGTCACACTGGCACCAAGGGAATATGCAACTAGTTCTGGTAATCAATCTCCTAAGAATGCTGCAAACGACAAGGGAAGCCGACCCCCTCCGTCGTATGCACAAAGACTAGCTTTAGCTAAAATGGAGAAGAAGTATTCAAAGTTCACGAAACTTCTGAAGGGAATCCAGCTCAACTTCCCCTTTATGGATGCCATTACAGAAATTCCTATCTATGCGAAGTTTCTGAAGGACCTCATTACTGGGAAGCGAAAGCATGAGGAAATAAAGCTTATGGAGGACTCTACCTCCATCATAAAGAACCATCTCCCGAGGAAGCTACCGGATCCGGGAAGCTTCACTGTCCCATGCTCTATAGGAGGTACCCCTATCAACCGTGCTCTGATCGACTTGGGAGCGAGCATCAGCTTGATGCCGCTATCCATATTTGAAAGACTACAGACTGGGAGTAAGTTGGAGCCCACAAACATGTCAATACAGTTGGCGGATCACTCGATCATGTATCCGTTAGGCATTGTCAGAGACATCATTTTGCAAATACCTCCCAGATTGTGTGCGCCGGTGGATTTTGTCATCATGAATATGCCGGAAGGAGGAAGTTCCCTGCTCATACTTGGCCGCCCTTTCATGGTGACGACCGATGTCCTGATTGATGTATGTGAAGGGACTCTATCAATGAATGTGGGTAATATAGAAGCCCAATTTCGATTGCAGAAGTCTATGAGGGAGCATTTCCGTGAAGAAGGGGCTATCTATTTGGAGCTCCTAGAAGATGAAGCCGTAGGGGAGTATACCGCTGAGGGGGTCATGAAGGACCCGATGAGAACGAGTGTTGATAACGACGGCGACCACATTTACAACAAGGCGGTTGCTGCCTATCTTTGTGTGCTTGATGAGGAGCCCATAGACAACTCTTTGCACCAAAACAAGCCGGAAGGCATCAATCACGCAGCCGAGTAAAACCATGGAGAGGGAGCGTGCCAAATACCACCGCACGGTATCGTTGGCAAGTACGATGCGCGCATCTTATATGCGCCAAATAACAATTGAAGAGCTTGAGGGAGTCGAGCTCATGACTCAAAACGAGCACTTATCGGGAGGCAATCCGATCTTTTATATCTTAGATTATCTTTTTCAATTTTTGTTTTTACTTTATCTATTCAAGAAAACAAGATAAAAATGCTATCTATTTCTTTTAAAAATGCAAAACTATAAAAATCTGATAGGTTCTTCCTTTCTACACGTTGAACGTTAAGGGGAGCACGAAAATTGATATGTTTTAATGGAAGGAAATTGGGAGGAGAGCAGCTGACAAGAGAGCAAGCTAAGAGAGAAGAGTCACACAGGTGACATGGGTGACTCGATCGAGCAGCAACTTGCTCGATCGAGTAGCACAGGCACACAAAAAGTATTGGAAAAAACGTCGTTCTGTCTGCACAGCCCGAGCAGCACTACTCGATCCGAGTAGACACCGACTCAACCAAGCAGCACCATGCTCGACAGAGCTAAGAAAAAGACAGGGAAACAATGAAGAATGGTGTTCTGCCTACACGGCCCGAGCAGCACTTACTCGATCGAGTGGTCGCTTACTCGACCGAGTACCCATTTGCTCGACTGAGCTAAAGAGATCATATGAAACAATGGCAATGCCTGCTCGGCCAGAGTAGACCTTGCTCAGTCGAGCAGCTGAGGGAGTATTAAACTTGAATCTTGATTTATTTAAGTAACTGGCTCGACCGAGCAATTAGACTGCTCGGACCGAGTCGTAGGCTGCTTGATTTTGGGACCCATTCTAAGCCAGGTTCGAGCCATTTATTTACCCTAACACATCCTATAACTCTTACCCTAAGCGTTCATCCCCTAATCATCTCCCGAGTCTCCTACCTCCTACTACTCGATCTGGACGGCTGCTAACCCACCTCCTGCCGCCGCCACCTCCAACCACCTACCGGTTAATCTCTCCCCCCTCTATCCCTCTCCCCCCTCTTTCATTAAATCTCTCTCTCTCTCTCTCTCTCTCTCTCTCTCTCTCTCTCTCTCTCTCTCTCTCTCTCTCTCTCTCTCTCTCTCTTCCCACCCTCAATTCCCCACCCTCCGCCCTTTCCAGACCACCCCATCGCCGCTCCATCCCCCCAAAACCCCCTAGGGCAACCCTAATAACTCGACCGAGCATAATTAATGCTCGGTCGAGTACGCTGCTCACCCTTACATACCTACTCGACCGAGCATCAATTTTGCTCGATCGAGCCCCGACAAACATCACCCCCTGCACATTTATTCTCCTCCCCTGACATTATTTTTCTTCTATTTCAGGTATGTTTCTTCTACATAGAGGGACAAGTCCAGGAGCAGCTTGGGAGATACTTCTGATCAGCAGCAGTCACAGACCAATCACATCATTCTCTCCGCATCATTCGTGTAGGTACACTCTTTTCCATATATACTTTACATACCGCCCCACGTTTTTATACTGCTTGTAAGATGCCACCACGCCGAGCTAGACCCATAAACATTGACACTGGCGCACCCAACCCTAGGCCAACTCGACGCACCCGTCGTACACGCTCACCCACATAAGACCATATTGTTGGCGAATCATCCACCCCTGCACCCTTGACAACCAACACTCCTACCCCTCCTGAGCGTCTATATATCAACGATGCAGCATATGACGTTACCTTCCGAGACACTAACTAGGGCGACCAGTTCATCTCCATGCTCCTACTCATAGGTCAGGGGGCGGTACTACTCAACAGTCTGTTGAGCAGGACCTCCCACATCTTCGCAACCTGATTAGGCACTGACGGGCTGTCCCAGTTGTCGAGCCACAGTCGCCTGCTTTAGTCTCTGGTCCATAGCAGGGGGACTCACCACCACCTCCAGAGGGTGGTACCCCTGCTTGATGTTGTCCCTCCACTTTTTGTTGTCCTTCCCTCACCTCTTATTGTGCCCATCTGTCTTTTTTGGGCCCTAGTATTTCACAGCTTGGGGGAGGACCTTCCATGCATTTGCATCATCTCTTTATCATTGCATCATATCACATTTTCTTTCTTCTGCACATTTTTATTTTCTATGCCTTTTCATCCCCTCACCCACCCACCCTCTCTAGCATCATTTTCCGCATACCAGTGTTTTCTCAGCAGTGAGGACACGGCTGTGTATAGCTTGGGGGATGAGCGCTATCGCTTTTTTTTCACTCTCTTTTATATTTTCTTTCATTTTTTTCACCTTTTTACTTTACTTTTCCACCCATTTTCCATCTTTTCATCTTTTTTCTTATTCAGCATCACGTTTTCCACTTTTTGCCATGCTTGCATGCCTGTTTCCATTTTCTTGCTTTCTCCGCTTTTCTTCCTTTTAGCTAGAATTGTTCTGCATGATGATACTTCTCATAGCCCTCAGTAGCTACGCACGACGCTTATATTTGATGACATGCTATTTAGGGTAGTTTCAATTTTACTATTTATATGCTTACATATTCTCTTGCTGATCTCTCTAATTTAATGCTTGATGTGAATTGAAATTGAATGCATGAAATAGTATCTAGTATGTGCATTGTTGGGTAATGCACCTAGGTTCACGCATCATTAGAACATTTGGAGCACCTATTTGTTATCTTGTTCACTTCTGTTTGCATGCCTGATATCATTGTGCTCTGTACCGCATGTTTTCAATATTCATTGAGATGAATGAAAATATCCATGCTAGATATGAGTTTAGTTAAAGTATTATCCCATTGAATCATTGTGCACCTCTGATGAGTGAATCGAGTGATATATTATTTTCCTTCTCCACATATCTTTATGATTCTCTATATATCATTTGGTTTTACCCCCTACAGCTACTTCTACCGCATCTGCTTCCCAAAAATCCCAAAAGAAAAAAAGATTGCTTCCAAATAAAAAACGGAGAAAAAGAAAAGAAAAGAGAAAAGAAGGAAATAAAATTATTTCATATCCTTTTATTGGAAGCTACTACAAATACTTGGGAAAAGACAAAAATTTCCGTATCCTATTTCTAGATGCGACGCCTCAAGCTAAGCTTGGGAGGGTGAACCATTGGATTATATGAGCGAGTATAACATTAGAGTCGAGAGGGTGCACAACATGGAGATTCGATAATGCTTGAACTTTACAAAAATATTTTAGTTTTGGAGATTTTTCATGATTTGAATTGAATATTTGAATGACATGATCTTCTTCCATTCTCTATTGCATGTTGGTGTGATCTCTTTGTGCTCCACTTGTATCTATCGATTGAAAAAGTGCATTGCTAACTCTTTTATACTAGACTCTATAGATTGCATGAGATTGATACGATTTGATGGCATGATTTTAGAAGTTCCCCTGTTTTTGCCTTTATTGCATCCTAGCCATATGATTAGTAAGACTTGAAAATACTATTAGCATGTGTTGTATTATTCGAAGCTTCGTGATAAACTGCTGAGGCTTGAGATCTGATTGAACATTCAAGCACCCCTTCCATCTCTTAACTCTTTTATTTTCTTTTGTTTATCTCCCAGCATGCCTAGTATTCGTGTCACGCCCCGCTTCCCTAAAATGGAGGCGAGACGTGAAAAGGTCCGCACGAGAGTGGAGCTGTGAAGCCCCAAACCCGATAAGCGTCAATAAAACATAAGCAGGTCCCTGTAACGACAAACAGAACAACAATAATAACACAAGGAGAGACAGAAATAAAATCTCAAATCTCAGAAATTGTCCAACATTAAAGTTAAGTTCAACATCCAGAAAAGCCACCAGGCTAAAAGAAAGAGTATAAAGGCCCAGAACAAGGCCAACAAAAGGGACAACATAACAAAGTATAGGTGATGCGCACCGTCAACTACAGCAGTCTAAAACAAAAGGGGAAAGCTCAACGAAGACACTAGGACTGGTCCCGAGTGTCCACGTACTCCTCGCTACACACAGGCTCGGGCTCGGCGTCCACAAACACCTCGTCCTCAACAATGAACTCAGGCTCAGGATCTAACATGTGTCACCCAAAAGAGTAAAGGGGCACATGTCAGCAAGTCTAAAAGACTTGGGCAAGGAAACTAAAAGTAAGGTAAACTAACAACCTAGCAGTTATAGTATGATGCATGACATGGCAAGTATAGTATGGAAGTGACAAGTAATGGGAATCACAAGTAGCAAGTGGTAAGTAAGGCATGGATAACAAGTTTTACAAGTAAAACACGGACAAGTACAAGTCAAGTAGTTCACGTCAAGTGAACACGTCAAGTAAACATGTCAAGTAATCAAGTTGTGCACAGAGATTCCGCCTGTTGGCTAGAGTGGCTGATCGGGCCAACTCCTAAGCTCAAGTGACCATTTATCTCTACCCCTCCAAGTGTATCGAGCCAGGGCATTACCCCGCACACGGAATGCTCGCTTCTGGAACACGAGCCAGGAAGTGTATTTAACACGTATGGCGTAGGGTTATGCCTCCAACGCAGGTGCCTAGCCGGAAACAAGTAGATCGGGCATTGGCTATCAGCCAACTCACGTAGCCCGCTTCTGGAACACGAGCCAGGAAACACAAGTATTGTAGCGTGTGCTACGAATGCGACATTCAACATGGATAGCATGGATGACAATTAATTCGCGTACCGTTAATTAAAATTAAACATGACATGGTAGTTATGTAACATGATAAATGACGGATCTAGCTTCATTGTCAAGCTAGTTCCTGAAATCGCGCCTAGGCGAGTATCATTTCGTCGCCTAGTCTCTTTTACGCTTACAACAAGCAAATGGCCTAAGACATGGCCCAAAACCCTAAGTGGCAAGTTTCACTTGCCTAGCACCGAGGATGACGATCAATGAGGCCGTCACACAAATGCTAACTACGGAGATGAGATCGCTGCCATGGCAAAACAACATTAGAACAACATCCAACCTAGTTTTATTAGGGTTTCACAAAAACACAAATGGGTTATGAGGATATTGAGAGATCGAGTTATTACCGAATCGTTAGCGGAAGAATGATGCCGAGCAAGCACGGTAACGGAAGGAACGATCCGGGGAACCTAGGGTTCAGATCTGGAATGGATGGGGAAAATCTGGAGAAATGGGGTTTTGGGGGTTTTGGGGGTTTTCCGGTGACCTAGAGGTGGTGGCCGGCCAAAATGGAGAGGGGGAGGAGCTTTAGATGAAGGAGGAAGGCTAGGGTTAGATGGATGATGATTTGGGGAAGAAGGAGGCTCAGGAGAAAAGAAAGAAGAAAAGAAAAACGTTTGGGGGTTTAAATAGGAAGAGCTGGCGGCTGCCCAGAAATTAGGGTTTCGACACTGATTAGTCGGTCAAAGAGCAACCACTGACCGACTAGTTTGGGAACTAGTCGGTCGGTTGACTAACGCAGACCGACTAAGTCCAAACAGTAACTCCTGTACAAAATAGGATTTAGATTTAGTCGGTCAAAGAACAACTACTGACCGACTAGTTTGTCATCTAGTCGGTCGATGAACGTTCTTAGACCGACTAAGAATGAATAGTACTTGGTATCAAAAATGATCATAGCGCTAGTCGGTTAAAGAACGATTGCTGATCGACTAGTTTGCAACCTAGTCGGTCGACAAATGTTCTTAGACCAACTAACGATAAACAGTAACTCCTGAATAATTTACAAAGCCCACTAGTCGGTCCATGAAGGTTTGCCGACCGACTAAATCGTCATCTAGTCGGTCGGTTCCCCTTCTTGTACCGGCTAACGTGCACAAAAAGTTCCGAAATGGAGCGCGAAGCTCCTGGATCGATTCTTAAGACTCATAGGCTTGATCTAACAATAAGATACGACCGATATGAAGCCCGTCATGAATGAATTACTCCGAAATCGATGATTCTAAGGAAGAAGCTAGAAAATCACGACGAAACGATCGAAAACGAAAGCTACGGAGACGAAAACCACACATGGAGAGAAAATCCACCAAAACACATATATATAATATAAATAATCCAAATACATGAAAACCAGTCGTTACATCCTCCCCAACTTAAGAAAAATTCCGTCCTCGGAATTTCCCAACACTCACGTGTCCGGAAACAAAAGTGGGAAACGCTCTCGCATCTCATCCTCATTCTCCCAAGTAGACTCTCCAGGCGAGCCATGTCGCCACATCACCCTCACAAGATTGACAACCTTGTTCCGAAGTGACTTCTGACGCTTGTCCAGAATCTGCACTGGCTGCTGGTCATACGTCATATCATGGCGAACGGTAATCTCCGAGAAATCCACAGCATGAGATGGATCGCTAATGTATCGACGAAGCTGTGACACATGGAAAACATTGTGAACTCCCTCCAAAGATGGCAGCAAGGCTAAGCGGTAGGCTACCTTGACAACCCTCTCCAGAATGTCAAACGGTCCAATGTATCACTGGCTCAACTTCCCTCGCTTCCCAAAGCGAATCACACCACGATTCGGGAAAATCTTCAAGAACACAAGGTCGCCCGGCTGAAACTCCAAAGGATGCCGTTTAGCATCTGCCCAATTCTTAAAACCGTCCTGAGCAATCCTCAACCTCTCCTGAATATTCCTGACAACATCCATGGCCTCCACAATCATCTCAGGTCCCAACAGCTCCCGATCACCAACGTCATCCCAACTCATTGGCGATCGACATTTCCTCCCATAAAGAGCGGCGAAAGGCGCCATGCCAATACTCGCCTGGAAGCTGTTGTTGTAAGAAAACTCTACCAGATGTAGTTGGTCCTCCCACAAACCCTTGAAATCCAACATGCATGCCCTCAGCATGTCCTCCAAGATCTGAATCGTCCTCTCGGACTGGCCATCCGTCTGCGGATGGTACGTCGTACTGAAACTCAGACGCGTACCCAAACTCTTCTGCAAACTCTGCCAGAACTGAGATGTGAACCTCGTGTCTCTGTCCGACACGATACTCACAGGGACTCCGTGAAGTCGTACGACCTCCTGCACGATTCACGTTACATCACTATCTAAACTAGGAAAAGGAAATAAAAACGGAGAGTAAAAGAATTTACCTCCATATATCTCCTCGCTAGCGCCTCAGTGGACTGTCCCACTCGGAATGGAATAAAGTGTGCGGATTTGGTCAATCGATCTACGATCACCCAAATCGTGTCATTCTGCTTCGGACTCCGAGTTAGTCTAGTCACGAAATCCATAGTGATGTGTTGCCATTTCCACTCCGGAATCGGAAGCGGTTGTAGCAACCCGGCCGTACGCTGATGCTCCGCCTTCACTTGCTGGCAAACCAAACACTTGGCTACACTCCTAGTCACACTCCTCTTCATACCATGCCACCAATAGTTCAGACGAAGATCCTTGTACATCTTGGTCCCACCAGGATGCACAGAATACGGCGAACTGTGTGCCTCCACCATCAACTCCTCTCTAATATCCCCAGCTGGCACACACAACCTAGCTCCAAACCTCAGCGAGCCATCCTCATGAATCAAAAAGTCAGTCCACAGACCGGCTTCCACCTGCTCCCGAATCTTCACCAGCTTCGGATCCTCAGCCTGGCCATCCTTGACCCGATCCACAATCGTCGACTGTATCTGCATACACATCAACGAAGAAGCCTCTCCAGGAAGAACAATCTCCACACCAGACTCGCAAAAATCATGCTGCAATCTCCACTGCGAAGTCAAAATCATCACCACTGGAAGCCTACTCAGCGCATCAGGAACCACATTCACCTTGCCAGGGTGATACTGCAAATCGATCTCATAATCCGCCATGAGCTCCAACCATCGATGCTGTCGCATGTTGAGCTCCTTCTGAGTGAAAATATACTTCAAGCTTTTGTGATCGGTGAAAATCTTCACTTTCTCACTCAGCAGGAAGTGCCTCCAAATCTTGAGTGCAAACACAACAGCAGCCAACTCCAAATCGTGCGTCGGGTAATTCTTCTCATAAACCTTGAGCTGACGCGAAGCATAAGCCACAACATGCCCGTGCTGATGCAACACACAACCGAGACCCTTGCCAGAAGCATCGCAAAAGATCCCAAATCCACCGCTGCGATCAGGCACAACAAGAATAGGGGCAGTCGTCAATCTCTCCCTCAGAACACCAAAAGCATTCTCACAATCACCCGACCAAACAAAAGGTACATCCTTCTGCGTCAATCTGGTCATCGGCTCAGCAATACGGGAAAAGTCCTTAATGAGGCGCCGATAGTAACCAGCAAGCCCAAGGAAACTCCGGATCTCAGACGCTGACTGCGGAACAGGCCACTCTCTGATGGCCCTGATCTTCTCGGGATCCACTGAAATACCATCTCCAGTCACCACATGCCCGAGAAAAGCAACTCAGTCAAGCCAAAACTCGCACTTCGAAAACTTAGCATACAAACGATGCTTCCTCAAAATCTCCAACACTGTCCTCAAGTGCGAGGCATGCTCTTCCTCCGACTTCGAATAGATCAGAATGTCGTCAATGAAGATAACGACAAACTTATCTAAAAAGTCATAGAAAATCAGGTTCATCAGGTTCATGAAAACTGCGGGTGTATTGGTTACACCGAAAGGCATAACCACAAACTCGTAGTGTCCATACTTCGTCCTGAATGCTGTCTTCGGAACATCATCCTTCTTCACCTTCAACTGATGATAACCACTCCTCATATCCAACTTCAAAAACACCCTCGAACCTCCAAGCGGATCAAAAATATCATCGATGCGAGGCAACGTGTATTTATTCTTGATGGTCACCGCATTCAACTCCCGATAGTCCACGCACATGCGACGCGAACCATCCTTCTTCTTCACCAGCAGCACCGGTGCTCCCCACGGAGACACACTAGGGTTGACATAACCCTTCTGCAAAAGCTCATCCAGCTGCTTCCGCAACTCCTCCAGCTCAGCGGGCGCCATATGATACGACGCCTTCGAAATCGGTTGCGCTCCCGGAACAAGATCAATAGAAAATTCTAAAGCTCGATCAGGTGGCAAACCAGACATCTCCTCGGGGAAGACGTCATCGAAATCACGCACCACAGCTGGCCTCTCCAGCTCCATCTGCATAGCCACAAACTCCACCGGCCTGGCCCGAAATCTGACAGGACCAAGCGAGCTGCTACCACGGCTGAACTCAAATACTGGATGTCCGGGAATCTCGAACACCACCTTCTTCCTCTGACAGTCGATCGTAGCATAGAAGCTCGCAAGCCAATCCATCCCAAGGACCGCATCATAGTTGATGATGTCGTGGACAATGAAATCAGCGTAAAGCCCATGTCCACAAACCACCAACGGGCAAGAATTGCAACCAAGATGCACCGAGACAACGCCATTCCCTGTAACGATATTCCAACTCTTAGAAAGAGGGGACGTCGACAAGGAATGCTTCTCCACGAAGCTCTGAGAAATAATGCACATCGATGCACCTGAGTCAAAGAGAACTCGTGCAGGAAATGTGCACACCAAAACCACACCTAACAAGCAATTTAACAATCAAACCCTAGTCTAGCAAACAATCATGTTCAAGCAAACAACATAATCTAAGAATCAAAACTAGCTAGGAAAGTAACAGCTAGATGAGGATTACCTGCGATAACCTCATCCACAGCCTCGCTCTCCACAGCAGTCATCAGAAAAGCCTGCCTCCTCGACGGAAAAGCCTACTGAAAAGCCTGCCTCTGTGGAACAAGAGCTGCTCCACGTCCAGCAGGAACAGACGCTCTCTGCTGCAACAGCTGTGCTGCAACAGGTGCCCTCCAAGGCTACTTCGACCTCGGACAATCCTTCATGGTATGGGTAGGGTCTCCACAGACAACACACTGGCCCATGAATCTCCTACACTGATCCTTGACATGCCCGATCCTGCCGCAGAAATGGCAAGTCTTCTGAATAGGCCCTCCTGGCCTCTTGAACTGAGCTGGCTGATTAGGCTTGAAACCAGGCCTAACAACCGCTCTGGCCTGTTCCATAGGCCTCTTCCCAGCACCAGAAACATGTCCTCTCCTCTGACTTAGGTTCAGCTCCTGCCTCCTCGCAGCGACCAGAACCTTCTGATAAGAGTCCAGATCAGAGGAAGACACAAAACTCTGGAGCTCCAAAGCAAGTCCCTGCAGGAATCTCTGAGCCCTCTCATCAGCATCATGTACCATCTTCGGTTCGAACTGACTCAGCCTAGTGAACTCTTGGTGGTACAGGTCCACCGTCAAGCTCCCTTGCTTCAGATCAATAAAACGCTGCAGCATCTCCTTCCTAGCAGCCTTCGGAAAGAACTCCTCATCAAACCTGGACTTAAAGGTAGCCCAAGCTATCGGCTCCACCGGCATCTTCTCTTCCGCATCCCACCAGTTCCGAGCATTATCCTTGAGTTGCCTCTTCGCCAAATCAACCCATCCAGCCGGGGTGATCTTGGCCATCTTCAAATTATCCTCAATGTTCCGAATCCACTCATCGGCAGCCAGAGGACCCTCAGACCCATCAAAATATGCGGGACCCAGCTCCCGAAATTGCTTCGCTCCCGGCTCGGAGCGAGGGGCATCCTGGATTGCCCGACCAGCTCGAACAACTGGAGCATTCTGGACTTGCAGGAGCACACCCTGCTGCACCTGCATCATCTGAAGCATCATCTGCATCATCTCTCCATTGGTGGGTTCCCGCTCAGGCTCCTCGTCATGAGGGGACGCATCACTACCTCCACCACGGGTGAATCGCCTTCCTGCCATCTAATGACACAGAAAACGAAGCAGATTAGACTCATAGCTTATGACTCGGATGTCGAACTTAGTTTATTGGATATTCTAATATTATTATCGTTATTCCGATAATTGCAGTTACAGAAGGACCTGCATGGGCCACCAACAAAACCTGTCACGCCCCGCTTCCCTAAAATGGAGGCGAGACGTGAAAAGGTCCGCACGAGAGTGGAGCTGTGAAGCCCCAAACCCGATAAGCGTCAATAAAACATAAGCAGGTCCCTGTAACGACAACGGGACAACAATAATAACACAAGGAGAGACAGAAATAAAATCTAAAATCTCAGAAATTGTCCAACATTAAAGTTAAGTTCAACATCCAGAAAAGCCACCAGGCTAAAAGAAAGAGTCTAAAGGCCCAGAACAAGGCCAACAAAAGGGACAACATAACAAAGTATAGGTGCTGCGCACCGACAACTACATCAGTCTAAAACAAAAGGGGAAAGCTCAACGAAGACACTAGGACTGGTCCCCAGAGTCCACGTACTCCTCGCTACACACAGGCTCGGGCTCGGCGTCTGTAAACACCTCGTCCTCAACAATGAACTCAGGCTCAGGATCTAACATGTGTCACCCAAAAGAGTAAAGGGGCACATGTCAGCAAGTCTAAAAGACTTGGGCAAGGAAACTGAAAGTAAGGTAAACTAACAACCTAGCAGTTATAGTATGATGCATGACATGGCAAGTATAGTATGGAAGTGACAAGTAATGGGAAGCATAAGTAACAAGTGGCAAGTAAGGCATGGATAACAAGTTTTACAAGTAAAACACGGACAAGTACAAGTCAAGTGAACATGTCAAGTAAACACGTCAAGTAATCAAGTTGTTTACAGAGATTCCGCCTGTTGGCTAGAGTGGCTGATGGGGCCAACTCCTAATCTCAAGTGACCGTTTATCTCTACCCCTCCACGTGTATCGAGCCAGGGCATTACCTCGCACACGGAATGCTCGCTTCTGGAACACGAGTCAGGAAGTGTATTTAACACGTATGGCATAGGGTTATGCCTGCAACGCAGGTGCCTAGCCGGAAACAAGTAGATCGAGCATTGGCTATCAGCCAACTCACGTAGCCCGCTTCTGGAACACGAGCCAGGAAACACCAGTATGGTAGCGTGTGCTACGAATGCGACATTCAACATGGATAGCATGGATGACAATTAATTCGCGTACCGGTAATTAAAATTAAACATGACATGGTAGTTATGCAACATGATAAATGACGGATCTAGCTTCGTTGTCAAGCTAGTTCCTGAAATCGCGCCTAGGCGAGTATCATTTCGTCGCCTAGTCTCTTTTACGCCTACAACAAGCAAATGGCCTAAGACATGGTCCAAAACACTAAGTGGCAAGTTTCACTTGCCTAGCACCGAGGATGACGATCAACGAGGCCGTCACACAAATGCTAACTACGGAGATGAGATCGCTGCCATGGCAAAACAACATTAGAACAACATCCAACCTAGTTTTATTAGGGTTTCACAAAAACACAAATGTGTTATGAGGATATTGAGAGATCGAGTTATTACCGAATCGTTAGCGGAAGAATGATGCCGAGCAAGCGCGGCAACGGAAGGAACGATCCGGGGAACCTAGGGTTCAGATCTGGAATGGATGGGGAAAATCTGGAGAAATGGGGTTTTGGGGGGTTTGGGGGTTTTCCGGCGACCTAGAGGTGGTGGCCGGCCAAAATGGAGAGGGGGGAGGAGCTTTAGATGAAGGAGGAAGGCTAGGGTTAGATGGATGATGATTTGGGGAAGAAGAAGGCTCAGGAGAAAAGAAAGAATAAAAGAAAAACGTTTGGGGGTTTAAATAGGAAGAGCTGGCGGCTGCCCAGAAATTAGGGTTTCGACACTGATTAGTCGGTCAAAGAGCAACCGCTGACTGACTAGTTTGGGAACTAGTCGGTCGGTTGACCAACGCAGACCGACTAAGTCCAAACAGTAACTCCTGTACAAAATAGGATTTAGATTTAGTCGGTCAAAGAACAACTACTGACCGACTAGTTTGTCATCTAGTCGGTCGATGAACGTTCTTAGACCGACTAAGAATGAATAGTACTTGGTATCAAAAATGATCATAAAGCTAGTCGGTTAAAGAACGATTGCTGACCGACTAGTTTGCAACCTAGTCGGTCGACAAATATTCTTAGACCGACTAACGATAAACAGTAACTCCTGAATAATTTACAAAGCCCACTAGTCTGTCCATGAAGGTTTGCCGACCGACTAAATCGTCATCTAGTCGGTCGGTTCCCCTTCTTGTACCGGCTAACGTGCACAAAAATTTCCGAAATGGAGCGCGAAGCTCCGGGATCGATTCTTAAGACTCCTAAGCTTGATCTAACAATAAGATACCACCGATATGAAGCCCGTCACGAATGACTTACTCCGAAATCGACGATTCTAAGGAAGAAGCAAGAAAATCACGACGAAACGATCGAAAACGAAAGCTACGTGACGAAAACCACACATGAGGAGAAAATCCACCAAAACACATATATAATATAAATAATCCAAATACATGAAAACCAGTCGTTACATCCTCCCCAACTTAGGAAAAATTCCGTCCTCGGAATTTCCCAACACTCACGTGTCCAGAAACAGAAGTGGAAACGCTCTCGCATCTCATCCTCATTCTCCCAAGTAGACTCTCCAGGCGAGCCGTGTCGCCACATCACCCTCACAATATCAACTAACAATATACAATTTCATGCAATATGAATATCAACTATTATGGCATACACACTTATGAATATCAACTATTTCATGCAAAAGTGTTATGCCAAAAATAGATAGTAACTTCATAAACACTTATGGCATACACAATTCTAGTACAAAATGACATCTAAATGCATTCAACACACGTGGATACCAAATGTATATCAAATGTAAGAATATACTTACAACATTAAGCTCCCCCTACTTTTGTGCATCACTTAAGCACCATCAACTCCATTTGAATGAAAATCTTTGCAAATCAATGAGTTGGTAGGGTTGGTATCCCACGGTGGATTGAACCTAGAAAACATAATATGGAGCTAAAATTTGATTTGTTGCTCCTTCTCTTATTCTTGAGTACATGAAGATAAAATATCATTCCATGGTACCCAAGGATATTGGGTCCTAAGAGATTAGACCTTTGGAAGCCAAGTCCAATTGGACTTAGACTTCCCAACGAAATCATCATTATGCACGACATTCGTAAAATACGAATTAATATATGCTTCTTTTTCATGCATGCTAGTGTTATTTGGGCCCCAAATAGTGAATTTCTTGGGAGCCCTATTCCTATTGGGAGCATGCATACGTTGTTGATGTCTACGTGATGCATGTGGCCTATGAGGAGGTGGCCTAGTAAATGCATGTCGTGGGTAAGCATATGGCACATGATGAAATGGTGGTGGCGACAAATGATATGGTGCATGATGAGAATCATTCATATAGAAATGTGGATGAATATATGCATGTGAAGGAACACGTGCATGAGTGTGTCTCACATGGTGTGCACGTGCTCGTGGACGTGGAGCATAAAAATCATCATACATGCGAACATGTGGAGTAGGATGTGTGTTCCTACATGGCATAGCATTGGTGTACATAAATGCATGACCCCTCTTTGGAGGTCCACCCAAAGTGAGTTTCCTTCCAAACGGGGATGTGTACCTAGTGGAAGCACCATTGGTAGAAAAACTACCCATGGGGTGTTTACTCCCACTAGTTGAGACTTCAGAAGATGGCCTAACAAAGGTCGTGGCCGATTTTAGATGAGTCTCCCATCTTACACCCCAAGCCAATGTGATGATTGGCCGGAAGTAAGTCATTTAGGATATTATCCACATGGCCCTTACCTTTATTGAATTTATCAATTTCAATTCGGCCTAATGTGTACTCATACTTCTCGGTGAGAGAATGCATAGAAGCATCCAAGGTGGACACTTGCGATGTGAGTACACAAACACGAGACTTGAGATTCTCATTCTCAATACTCAAAGCTGAGTTTCGAGA
This sequence comes from Scilla litardierei, assembly GCA_030789695.1. NCBI lineage: Eukaryota > Viridiplantae > Streptophyta > Magnoliopsida > Asparagales > Asparagaceae > Scilla > Scilla litardierei. The sequence goes on from CM061142.1 coordinate 142,181,738, forward strand.
AATCCAATCCGCTATCTCATGTTCATCCGAACTCTCAATATGAACATGCTCAAGTTGAGATTTGATATTTACAATCTCATTTCTCAAATTTTCAACAACGGTGTCGTTGTTGATGATGATAGGCTTAGGCGAGGTTTGGAGACTAGTTAGCTCATCTTTAGTCTTAATAAATTTATTAGCCAATTTAGAAAACTTTAACCAAAGTTGTTCGTTAGCTAATCTAAGTTCATCAATGGTTACCTCTTCTCCTTCATCCTCGCTTTCATCCTCGCTTTCATCGGAGGAGGTCTCTTGATCATGTTCCTCTTTTCCCATGAAGCACATGTGTGCTTTCTCCACTTTTTCATCATCCGACTCTCCACTTGAGGAGTCCTCGTCGGAGTCGGTGAATGTGCCGACAAGTCCTTTCTTGTACTTTCTCGACTTGTCGTACTTGGATGCCTTCCACTTCTCCTTGTGTTTGTTGAGAGGACAATCCGGCTTGATGTGTCCTGGCTTGTTGCATTTATAACACACAAAAGCGGAGACATTATTCGAAATACATTTTGATTTATTCTTCAACTTACCTTTTCGGAAGAATCGGTTGAACTTCTTTGCCAAATCGACCAAAGCTTCTTTGTCCAACTCGTCTTCCGATTCTTCATCATCGGTAGATGTCGATGGAGCGGCCTTGTATGCAATCGCCTTTTTCTTTGGCACGTCTTGCTCCAAGTAAGACTTCATCTTTTCCTGCATATTAATCTTACTGTCCTTGCATACCTCATAAGACATCAAGGTACCCATTAGTTGTACGACAATATATTTACTCATATCGTTACCTTCCTCGATGGTGAAGGTACGCTTTTTCCAACAAGAAGGAAGTCCATCGATGATCTTTGAGACTTTCTTCTTTTGGGTGTAGGTTTTTCCAAGCTCCTCCAACTCGTTGGTAATGTCAACGAAGCGAGCATAATACTCCTTCATCTTCTCACCCTGTTGCATATGAAATAATTCGAAATCTTTATTGACAACAGTGAGTTTGGAGTCTCTTACCCTACTCGTTCCTTCATGCAAGATGAGGAGTGAGTTCCAGATTTGATATGCACTCTTACATGTGCATATCTTGTTGAAGTCTTTGGGCTCCAAAGCGCATTGCAAGGCATTCATTGCCTTGGCATTGGTTACCTCCGCGGCGACCTCCGCGGTAGTCCACTTCGCGAAATCTTCTTCGGCAGGCTCGACATACTCCTTCATCGTGGCTCTCCATAGTGAAGTGCTCCGGAGGAACGTTTCCATCCGGCATTTCCAGTACCCATAATTGGTACCATTGAAGGAGGGAGGACTAGTTGAGGAGTGTCCTTCCATCACCGAAGAAGCACCTTCACGATTCTTGAAGACGCTGTAGTCATTGTTTGTCATAGCTATGAACCTTGGCTTTGATACCAAATGTAATGCCCTGGGTAGCTACTGCACACATACTAGAGGGGGGGTGGGTGAATAGTACTTTAAAATAATCAAGAGTGTTATTCCAAATTATTGTGCAAACACACAAACAACAATACGGAATAGACTACAAACAACAAGAATAGACAACGCAAACAAACGATGTAACGGGTTCGGATCCACCCAAGTCTCCCTGACTTGTTACCGGTGATCCTACGTCCCAATCGCCCGGATCCCCTCCGGATACTTGAGGTAGAAACCACTAACCCAAGATTTTGCACTATGAAATTCTTGTAGAAAAACCTCTACAAGACCAAATCATACACAAATGAAATTGTGACTCCACAACCCGGGATCACAAACCTCTCTCACAACCGAGAGAAAAACTTCAAATAACAAAGTAAATGAAATAAACAACTTACCAACAAAATCCTATGCCTTGAGTAAACTTACCAATATTAGGGCAAGAAGGATTTTGAAGGAGAGACTGTCACCAAACCTTAGCTCCACCAATATGAACAGCAATAGAAGGCTATGATGGAGGATGGTGACTTTGAATCAAGCACTTGGCTTGAGAGGCTCACAATGGAGAGAATCTCTCTTGAGGAATTTGGCTCAAAGAGTGAGAGAGAGATTCTAGTGAGGAAGAGAAAGCTTTGAAATAAAGTTGAATGGCTCCTCTTTGATTTCTCTAAGTCTCAATATAATCATCCTTGATAGCCTTGAAGAAGCCCTTCAAGTATAGATAGGATAGATGAAAGAGAGGAGAGAAACTCGTGCAATTAATGCTCCAACGGCTCTATTCTGAAGCAGTTTAATCGGTCTAAGAAGGATCACTGACCGATTAGTTTCCCAACTAGTCGGTCGGTGATTCTTCTTTGACCGACTAAGAGGATGACAGCCAATAAAGAGAATTCCAGGCGATATGAACTAGTCGGTCTAAGAAGACTTGCCAACCGACTAGTTTGGCAACTAGTCAGTCGGTGAGTGTTCTTTTACCGACTAATAGTTGCAATATGATAGGCTGTCTACAAGGAGAACTAGTCGGTCTAAGAATAAATCTCAACCGATTAGTTTCTCAACTAGTCGGTCGATGATTGTTCTTTGACCGACTAACGATAAACAGTAGCTCAGGCTGTGAAATTGAAGATATAACTAGTCGGTCTAAGAAGGATTCCAAACCGACTAGTTTGGTCGGTGAACCTTCTTGGACCGACTAATTGGTCAACAGGGAATGATCTGAAATGAGCAAGGAGATCTAGTCGGTTCACGAAGGGTTGCCGACCGACTAGATTGCCATCTAGTCGGTTGGTTCTTCTTCTTGAACCAACTAAGATGCACTAGAAGCCGCGAATTGAAGCGCGAAGCTTCGGGAAAGTTTCTATGGGCTTCTATGATAATCCTAGCTCTAATAATTTAAGACCTACTCAAGGCTTAACATTCTACGAAAAGAAATTAGAAGACAATAAACTAAACTTGACGAACTGTCTTCAAAGCTTCAATCCAGATCTCTTGACTTCAATAATGCTCCTTAAGCTTCAACGAAGCTTCAGGCACACGATCACGTGCTTTGAGAAGTCCTGAGACTTCGCTTTTGATGTACGAAGTAATTTGGCGACGATCTCAATAACTGCGCTCACAAAGAGTTAGTCCAGGAGATTTATGTTTGCTCATCATCAAAACCGAATCCGGGGAATCAATACTCAACACTAAAAATAATCTGAGACCTCAAATACACTGTCACTGTCCATGTGAGATTCGACAATCTTATATACTATAATTTGAAACCGTCCGCTTGCGGATAGATCCCAGAGCTGAAACCTAGGGACCATACTACGCCTAGCAACTGTGACATCGCTAGGTTGAATTTAGGTGAAAGTTTGGGGTGCGTCACAGTTCTACACCCTCTAGATCTTCATCTGAGAAGGATATAGGAGGTGTAGAGTCCCTGGGGTGCTTTCTTCCCACGGTTATTGTCATTAACCTTTTGGCGTCTGAACTATTGAGTGGGGTTGATTGCTCCGAGTGCGGAGGTCCTCCCATTATCATGTTGAATGAGTTGATACTGGGAAGTGCCAAGGCATCTCCAGAGGGTATTGTTGGGTGAGTCGACATGGTCGAGATGATTTGTTGACAGGGTTGTCAACTCAGCTTCCCACAGATGGTGCCAAACTGTTAAGGCTAAAAATAACCAAAACAATTGAGAGGCTGACGTGGATCCTTTCATGCTGAGTCGGAGCATCGTTAGCAGGATGAGTGGGATCCAAGGTTAGAAGAACCAGGGTCAATAGTGAATGGTAAATGACATGCGATGCTCGATCAACCCTTGAGTGGTTCGTCGGTCAATCGATCGAGGTTAAGAGGCTCAGGAGCGACCCTCACATAGGGTCGAGACGTGATGCTCTGCACCACAAGGAAACGTCAAGGTGGTCGGATCTGGGTCCTGACCCAAATCCCCTCTGATGCTTCAGTTAGAATGGAACTTAAAGAGTCGGAGAGAGCTTAGAGTAGCTGAGATCGACCCACGGAGGTTCGTCTCTGATCTGACGTCGCAACTCCTTTGTAGATGAAATAAAAGTCCGAGTATTAGATCTCGTACATTGAGAGTTGGAACCCTTTTGCCATTGTCTTATCAGGTATTTATAGGTGTTGCTCCGATGATTGCGATTAACTGTCCCTCATTAGTTCGGGCGGGATCTTATATGAGATTGGTGATAACGGATGCCCATTTACTCGGTCTCATTAACTCCTCCATGAGTATCAGTATGAGCTTAACGGTCGAGCGAGTCGTTCGCTTGAATGAGAACTACTTCGCCTTAATGACGGGTTTTGGGTTACATGCACTAAATAGGCCAGATTTCGTAACACCGTTTAGCATGATCACCAGCCAAATATCCAAAGTGGGGGCCGATCAAATCCCCAAATTCCAGGGAAAACAGGTTCGGCTACACTACCAGATCCGGTTGTCGGAGAGGGATGAAAGGGTTCGTCGTCCCAGCGATCGGGAGGTTAGGGTTTATGTCAAAGCCTTCCAGCGAGGTCTTCGATTCCCCATGCATCCTTTCATGTGCTACTTACGGAGTACGTTGAATGTGACGGCCACTTTCCGACCGTTCGTTTTTCGCGCATACTTTCCTCTTTTGTATGCGTATTTTTTTCTTAGTCCTCTCTTCTATCCGGAATATGCGATGTGATATGTCGTTGTGACCGTATGGAAGAGTAGTTATTTGTGGGATTTTTAGCGAACGTCAATTCACGGGTCGTTCTCCCACAAATCGGCTTTGAATGAAGGGGTGTTTTAGCCTCTAGACTTCAACGCTTAGTTTTTATTTTTATTTGCGTTCTCGGTAGGCTTAGCTCATGACCGGACCCCGTATCCTCGATCCTCTCGTCGTCACGGTCGTCCAGATATTTTTTTCATAATTTTCGAACACCGTTTGCTCGGCCTATCACACTAATTATCTTCAAAGCCGATTACCCTAATCCTTTTCGAAATTCAAATTAACCCAAGTCCCATGTGATTCTTACGTATCATGAGGGATTTCCTATAGCATTCTCACCTAACTCTTTCCCTCCTTGCACACCCCCTCTCACACACCCTTTCTCCTAGTCATCCAAAGTATACCCCCTTTATAGCATGTTATAGCATATTACCCTCTTTAAAACACAAAGCAACCCGCAAGAAGCTAGGTCACCCACGCATACACCAGCCGCTGCCCCCTTCTCCTTGCATTTACTTCTTCCCCTCGCCACCGGTGAGGTCTCCGACCACCCACCAATAACTCCGGCCATCTCTCCTCTTTCTTCTGTCCCTCCTCTCTCTTCTCTCTCTCTTAAAAACACCCAAAACCCCCCATGACCGAAATTTGACAGCCCAGCTCCAAAACCGTCGGCCGCCTCTTTTCTGTCCGTTGCTGGCCATCCTCTGGCCTTCCCCCTCTTCCTAAATGACCCCTCAACCCTCCTCTTTCTTCTCCCTCCCTCAAAACCCCTTGAAACCCCTTGAAACTCCATTGAAACACCAAAAAAACTGTCTTTTGCAACAACAAAAACTGTCGTTTGCTGCCTTAAAACCTGTGCCCGCCACTTTCCGACCGCCACCGGCGACCCCCTCACCGTCGTCGACTCCCCATAGCCCCCTCTACCTACTGTACCTCTTCGTTACCCCCTTAGGCCGTGACAAACATCGCTACGAACCCTAACACCCAATATTTTCCAGATCTGTCCTTTTTGCCTTCAAACATGCGCCCACCGGCTTCTGGCCGCCGTCGGCGACCCCCCTCACCTTCGTTGACTCCGCACAGCCTCCTCTAGCTACTTCACCCCTTTCCTACCTCCTCTGGTCGCGGATATTCCGCTGTGAACACAAAACGACGACAATCTGTCCTCTTCTCCGTAAAACAGCCCGGTTCATCGCCGCCTGCAGTTTCTCCGCCACCCCGCAGCCGAGCGCGACCCCTTCGACCTCCATCAATCCCTGACAGCCCCCGTACATTGAGGAGTCCACATATCTCGCGTGTTTCCCAGACGTCGTATCTGCCACCGTGACATTTCGTTGCTCTACTCGCAACCGAAGCGATCTGACGTCGTACCCGTTGCCGTGACATCTCGCTGCACTATCTGCAGCTGAGACGATCCCAAGATGATCCTCAGATAACCCTTACTATGCTACCCGTAGTCGATGACACGAACACCGCCACCATTTCCAGACACGACGCCAGATTCGTGCGCGTTCGTCGCACCAGGTTAGCCCTCTTACTCGTAGCAACCCAAACTTTAAGTCATCAAAACCTAACTAAAAATTGTCAACTAAATAAACTAAATTTACTTTCTGAACCTTTAAAACGATGTGAAACCGTAGATCGACGATCAGACTGATTTGACTATGCACATAGGATAGAATCGTCAGATAAGCTGAACGGACATCTTGACATGTGAATGTTAGAGTAGCCATGTTTAACCTAGAAATGAACCCTAATAGGATTAATGATGAGCGTGACCTGACACCGCCGCTTGACTCGTATCAGACGACCCCTTACCGATGCCCCGCCTCAACGAGACGCTCCCGACGGACGTACCTCTTGCCACCACAGGCAAGTGTGTTCACTTGCGCAGTTTCGGCCACGTTTAGGCCATTGTCTTCCTTAAAATGTAAAAAGTATAAACAAGAGAACCTGACGTGAAAAGATAGCATCTGGGACACCCCCACGACAGCCTGGACTTGACGACGAAGTCCGGGCACAACAACAACTGACACCATAGGTTTCCTCTGTGTGTGTGTGTGTGTGTGCGTGTGGACCCCCTAGAATCAACAACAACAACAACTGATACCATAGGTTTTATCTATGTGTGCGTGCGTGTGGACCCCCTAGAATGAACAACTTCCATCCACTTTCATCTTGTCATGTCATGTAACTCTCATCCATTCTCATCTCGTCATGTCATGTCATGTCATGTATTGCGTAAGCCTGCGGGCGAATAAGGCACTCTCCAAGTTAGAGAGAGTGATCACTTGTCATGATCGGAAATGGATAAGCCTGCGGGCGAATAGGACAGAGAGTGATCCCTTTTCGTGATCGGAAATGGATAAGCCTGCGGGCGAATAGGGAACTCTCCAAGTTAGACAGAGTGATCCCTTGTCACGATTGGTAATGGATAACACTACGGGCGAATAGGGCACTCATCGAGTGAGTGGGTGATCCCTTGTCTTGTCTTGTCTTGTGCACTTGGGCAGGGGTAGGGTTGAGCGTGCGCACAGTTTAGAGGGTTTGATCCCCCTCTAACCGTACGGCGTGAAACCTTCGTGACACACACGGTCTTGTCTAGTCTAGTCTTGTCTAGTCTTGTAGCCAGTAGCACACGCTATGGCTAGTGCCTGTCACGTTTACTTTTCAGCGTTGCCTTTACTTCTTGCACATATATATATCTGTCATGCTGTTGCATCATCATCATATAAACAACCTTTAAAATGTCATCCTTAAAATGTTATACACCTTGCAGTGGAGTCTTCTCACGTTTACTTGCAGACTTTTCCTGACGTACAACCACTTTCTCTTGGTGTTTGTACGTCAGGTATCGAAACAGAGTTAGCAGGTTAGGAGCCGGTACCAGAGGACTTACAGCAGGAGATGCTGCTGATCAGGAGTACGACCGGAGCGAGGACCAGTCTTAGAGGTTCATCTGTTGTTGACTTTGGAGGTTTAGTTGCTTTCTAGTTTGAGTGCATAGCACCATTTTTGCTTTCTGTTTTAGGTTGGGTGCGTAGCACCAGTAGTTTCCATTTCTGCAGTTATAGCCATGCTGGGCTTCTTTTTAGACTTTTGTACTCGCTGGATATTATCTTTTATATTAATGAATGCAGTTTCCTTTCGTGTACTCGTATTTCATTGTTCAAAACTTTTATATGCAAGAACATGTAACTTCATGGTATCCCTACAGACGCTTATTGGGTCTGGGCTTCTCAGCCCTGGCCCATGCGGACCTTAGTCATGTCTCGCTTCCATCGTTTTGGGAAGAGGGGCGTGACAGGTTTTAGTGTTGGCCGTGCAGGTCGTGCAAAAAGTTCGGAACGATAAGAGTACCGCATTTATTTAATTTCCAGTTTGACATGTACAAGTCTAAATTGGGTTTTTCTTGTCAATAGGATGGGAGGAGGACACAATACCTGTGTCGGTTCCTCTTCTGACGGAGCCATGGATGGTCAAAGTAGCGAATTTCACCAATTTCTGGGCGTTATGAGAGAGATGTTGGATGTTCAACATCAATTGGTTTAGCAGACACATAGGGCTGCCTGTGCTGCCCAGGCTGCTCTGGCTGCACCACCACCTCCGCCTGCACCTCGAGCTGCTCCTGGAGTGAAGCAGTTCAATGAGTTACAGCCGAAGACCTTCTCTGGAAAGAATGGACCACTGGATGCCAACGAATGGATCCAGAGTACTGAGGATAAGTTGATAGCTGCAAAGATACCTGATGGGACCAGAGTGGAAATAGCAAAGATGCAGCTAGTTGAGAATGCTAGGAACTGGTGGTGCATTGAGGAGAGGCGTCTGCAGAAGCCAGTGGAGTGGAGCACTTTCAAGTCGATGTTCAAGGAGAAGTACTTCCCCAAGGCTGCGAAGAGGGAGCTCTTGTAGCGGTTCGTGAACCTGACTTAGGGGAGTATGGCGGTTGATGAGTACGAAGTAGTGTTTGAGATGTTGAGTCGCTTCGCCCCGCACATGGTGAAGAAGTAGGAGAACAGAGCTTATCGGTTTCGTCAAGGGCTGCACCCCAAGATTCAGGGTTCTATGACTTCGGCGAACTTGACTACTATGAGAGCAGTACTGAATGCAGCCAGGACCCATGGGGCTATAGCGAGACTTCCTGATCCTCCTACTGGTGGAGGAAAGCGACCGATGGAACAGTTCAAGCCAGTAGCAAGGCCTGCTGTGGGACCCGCTCAGTCGGTGCATTTCAAGAGGCCAGGATCGCCTGCACAGAGCCAGGCCAGGGATCAATGTCATTTCTGTGGCAAGCCGGGGCATCATTCGAGTTATTGCAGGAAGAAATTGGGTTTGTGTCTGGCATGTGGAGCTTCCACACACGCCATTATATATTGCCCGAGATATCGCCATACTGAGGGCGGAGCACCACCCCCATTGCAGGGCAGAGCACCTACCCCTATTCAGAGAGGAGTTGTTGTTCGTGGAGCTTATATCATGACGGCCGTGGATAGCGTCATTGCAGGTGATTTCATAGACTTAGTTTTTCATATTATAGTATAGCTTCTTTCTGGCAGCATATGATTATATAAAAACTTTTGTTTTTCTTTTAGATCAAATCTTTAAAGTTTTGAGATTGGCACACAAGATCACAACCCTCCTATCATCCTCATCCAATACCACAACTCCACACGTTTTTCCACGTGTTTTTAAAATATGTCATTGGCCTTAAACTTCATTTTCTCTTCTTTCACTCTTCGAAGTGTTATTTTCATTGTTATTATATTGTTAGTACTAGCTATTATTGTTATAGGATTATGTTTGCGGGTAGGCATAGAGTGAGATGAGATATGGTGTAGCGGTGATTAGTTGATTTTGAACACAAGAATATTAGATTAGATTTCTTTCGGACAAAAAGAATGAGGCGTCCAAGACTTATCGACCTAGTTTTAATAGTACCCATGTGTAATGGACTCAATGGGGAATTCTGATTGAATGAAATGGTACACAGGGAGATGAGAACTTATCAGATCTGAAACTTGGACGAGTGGTAGATAGGAGTGTCACGCCCCGCTTTCCAAAACGACAGAGGCGAGACGTGACGAAGGCCCGCATGGGCCGGGGCTGAGAAGCCCAGACCCAATACGCGTCTACCATTTAAAAAAATTTAGGTTCTTGCATATGTATAATTCAGAACAACAAAAGTACAGAAAGAAAGGATGCATTCATTTCATAATAGAGACAATATCCAGTTATGACAAGTCTAAAAGAAAAGAAGCCTGAACATGGCAACAAACTGCTGAAAAGGAAACTAATGGTTTGAAACACCCAACTAGAAAGTAGTAACCTCTGAATGTCTACAACTGTGAGCGACCTCTAAGTCTGGTTCTCGTCAGGAACGTACTCCGGGTCGACGTCATCTGGCTCCAAGTACTCAGGTATGTCCGGCTCGTCCACGTACTCCGGCTCAACACCTGACGTACAACACCCAAGAGAAAAGGAACTGTATGTCAGGTAAAGTCTACAAGAAAGGGTTAGACTCTACTGCAAGTGTAATGTAATTTAGAGCAACATTTTACCGGTTGATTAACATGCTATTGTTATGACATGATAGTTATACTATGCAGAAAGTGAAGCGGTACAAGAAAGTAAAACGCAACAGGCAGTAGCCGTAGTGTGTGCTCCCAGCTACGGGACTAAGATAGACGGGACAGGATGAGACAAGACAATACAAGACATGTGTGACTCGAAGGGTTCACGACTTACGGTTTGAGGGCGCCAGACCCTCTCCCCGTGTGACCGCTCAACCCTACCCCAACCCATGTACACAAGACAAGATAATATAGGACCACTCACTCTGCTAGGTGAGTGCCTCTATCCCCACGGTCGGTAGCGTATCTCTCACTCTGCTAGGTGAACGATGAACATTCCGTAGGTGAATCTGTACCACTATATAAAACCACTCACTCTGCTAGGTGAGTGCCTCATCTCCACGGTCTATAGCGTATCTCTTACTCTGCCAGGTGAGAGATGAACGTCGCGTAGGTGAAACTGTACCACTGTATAGGACCACTCACTCTGCTAGGTGAGTGCCTTTATCTCCACGGTCTGTAGCGTATCTCTCACTCTGCTAGGTGAGCGACGAATATTCCGTATGTGAAACTGTAACAAAGATCACTCCCTCTAGCTTGGGGAGCATCTGAAACGCCCGACGGCTTTTGTAACAGGACACGACATGACAAGTATAAGGAAATGTTCTTCTAGGGCGTCCAAACACATGCACACACAGGAAAACCCTAAGGTGTCAGTTGTTGTTGTTGTTGTGCTTAGACTTCGTCGTCAAGTCTAAGCTATCAAGGGAGGTCCCGGACGCTATCATTTTATGTCCGGTTCTCTTTAAATGTTCTTTAACTTTCTAAGAAGGGGAAGGCCTAAACATGGCCATAAGAACACAAGTGTAAACACTTGCGTGCAGTTGCGAGAGTGGCGTCTGTCCGGAGCGTCCCGTCGAATCGGTGCGTCAGTGAGGGTCCGTCTGAAACGGGTCAACGGCGGTGTCAGGACACGTTTTTCATCATTCCTATTAGAGTTCATTTCTAGTTTCAACAGGGCTATCCTAGCAGTCCAAGTCACATTTTTGTTTTGGTTCAGCCTAATCGAGGATCTATCCTATATGCACAGATATTCAAGTCCTTCATTGATGTCTAAAATTTAGCAACGTTTTAAAGGAGCAGAAATGAAATTTAGTTATTGTTGACGATTTTTAGATTAGGTTTTCGATTTGCTACAGTGGGGGTTCTTACCACGCGTTAGAGGACTAACCTTTTGACGTTGATCAAAAAGCGGATGTCGGGTCTGAACGGTGATGGATCGGTATCGTCTGCAATGTCTCGGCCACGGGTAGTGCAGCAAGACACTTCCGAACAATGAGGTGGTGGCACAAACAGCAAGCACACATCGAGATCTCTCCCGTTGCGAGTAGCGCAACGGATCTTCACGGTGGCGGCAATGTCGGGGAAAAAACATGCGAGTTCGGTGACGCGCGTGAACTCCTAGGATCGAAGGGGGCTGTCGGGGATTGAAGAAGGTCAGTGGGGGTTTCTCGGCCCGGTGGGTGGTCGACGACGTCTGAGCATGACGGTGGGCGGCTGTGAGAAGACAAAGAGGACAGATTCGCACAACGGTCGTTGTCGCGCCTCTCAGCAGAAAAACAGCGATAAAGGAGTCAAAGGGAACTTGCAGTAGATAAAGGTGTTCAAGGGGGATCTAATGGTGGTGTTGTTGTCGTCGGAAGTGGTCGGAGATGGCCGGGCGTCGGTGTTGAAAAACAACCGCTACGGCTTGGTTTCAACTGGTTTTCGAGGAGTTAGAGATGAGGGAAGAGGGTAAGGGGAATTGCAGATGATAGGGGGGTTCGAGAGGATTTGAGTGGGGCTGGTGGTGGTCACCGATGACGGAAGACGGCGAGCAGCCTTGAGTTTTTTCGGCGATGTGTGCTGCTGTCAAAAATTTCGGCCAAGGCTGTCCATGATGCGGTTTTGAGGCTCTTTGAGAGGAGGAGAGGGAGGAGAAGGAGGAGGAGAGGGTGGTGGCCGGAGTTGGGGGCTGGTGGTGGCCGTCGGCGGCTGGAGGAAGAAGAAAGGAGGCAGCTAGGGCTGACTTGCGTGGGTTTGAGAGTTTGGCCTGTTTGGTTGTTTTTAATGATGAAGTTTGCTAAACATTGTTTTAAAGAGTGTATAATTTAGGTGGGGTGACTAGGAGAGAGGGTGAGTGAGGGTGTGTACAAAGTGGGGAAATGTTGTATGAGGGTAGTGGCAGAATCAATTTTCATGATACGTACAAATCCTCTAATATTTGATTACCAATTTGAATTTGAAATTGATTAGGCTTAATAGGCTTTATTTTTGATTAGTGATTTGGGTGGGCTAGGGGTGTCAGAAAATTACGAAAAAAATATCGGGACGACCGTCACGAAGAGAGGCTCGGAGGTATGGTGGTCAATCGCGTGTTTGGTCACTGAAAAAGAACTAAAAATAAAAAGATCCGGCAACCAAGTCTAAAACTACGAAGACTCTGCAATCAAACCTGATTTGTGGAAGAACGACCCGTGAAAGACGTTCACCAAAAATCCCATAATTAACTACTCTTCCATACAGTCACAATGACATATCACATCGCATAGTCCGGATCCAATAAGAGGCAAAAATAAATATGCACACGAAAAGAGTCGTCCGCGTAAAAAAATACAAGCGGCAGTTACAAGGAGTAGCTATAGTGGTATAGTATGAGTTAGGGCGATCATGAGAATGAGTAGAACATTTAAGTATCAAGACTTGATTATAAAGTAGTGGTGAAGAAGACATTGGAAGTAACACGACATATTGAGATGGATGGATAGTTAGGTAGAAGGATTTAATATGATTAGGAGTTTAGATAATAGGCGTAAGGATAGATGTGGTTTAATGGTTCATTGATTATTGGAGAATATATTTAGGAGTCGATATGATGGAGAATATATTGAGGACGAGATGATTGATGAATTGCAAACAGTAATGTGGATTTATAGTTAAGTGCTAGGATGTGATTCTAGTTGTAGCATTAATCAGTGGGAGATGAGTAATGACAAATCATTTAAGGAACACTGATTAAAGTTTTTGGATTAGTGATCATTATGTGGAATATGGGAGTTGCAGGCATAGGTGCTTATAGATTTATTATCATTAGTATAAGTGATTCCGAGGGCGGAATCATTTTTTAAGGTGGGTAGAATGTAACGGCCGCTTTCTGACCGTTCGTTTTTCGCGCGTACTTTCCTCTTTTGTACGCGTATTTTTTTTCTTAGTCCTCTCTTCTATCCGAAATATGCGATGTGATATGTCATTCTCACCATATGGAAGAGTAGTTATTTGTGGGATTTTTAGCGAACGTAAATTCACGGGTCGTTCTCCCACAAATCAGCTTTGAATGAAGGGGTGTTTTAGCCTCTAGACTTCAACGCTTAGTTTTTATTTTTATTTTCGTTCTCGGTAGGCTTAGCTCGTGACCGGACCCCATATCCTCGATCCTCTCGTCGTCACAGTCGTCCCAATATTTTTTTCATAATTTTCGAACACCGTTTGCTCGGCCTATCACACTAATTATCTTCAAAGCCGATTACCCTAATCCATTTAAAATTCAAATTAACCCAAAGCCCATGTGATTCTTACGTATCATGAGGTATTTCGTATAGCTATTCTCACCTAAATTTTACCCTCCTTGCACACCCCCTCTCACACACCCTCTCTCCTAGTCATCCATAGTATACCCCCTTTATAGCATGTTATAGCATATTACCCTCTTTAAAACACAAAGCAACCCGCAAGAAGCTAGGTCACCCACGCATACACCAGCCTCCGCCACCTTCTCCTTGCGTTTTCTACTTCCCCTCGTCGCCGGTAAGGTCTTCGACCACCCCCCAATAACTCCGGCCATCTCTCCTCTCTCTTCTCTCCTTCCTCTCTCTTCTCTCTCTCTTAAAACACCCAAAACCCCCCATCACCAAAATTTGACAGCCAAGCTCCAAAACCACCGGCCACCTCTTTTTCGGCCGCTGCCGGCCGTCCTCCAGCCTTCCCCCTCTTTCTCGACAACTCCTCAACCCTCCTCTCTCTTATCCTTTCCTCAAAACCCCTTGAAACCCCTTGAAACTCCATTGAAACACCAAAAAAAACTGTCTTTTGCAACAACAAAATGCCGTTTGCCCCCTTAAAACGTGTGCCCGCCACTTTTCGGCCACTGCCAGTGACCCCCCTCACTGTCGTCAACTCCCCACAGCCCCCTCTACCTACTACACCTCTTCGTTACTCCCTTAGGCCGCGACAAACCTCGCTACGAACCCAAACACCTGATATTTTCCAGATCTGTCCTTTTCACCTTCAAACGCGTGCGCCCACCGGCTTCCGGCCACCGTCGGTGACCCCCCTCGCCGTCGTTGACTCCCCAAAGCCCCCTATAGCTACTGCACCCCTTTGCTACCTCCTCGGGTCGCGTAAATTCCGCTGCAAACACAAAACAGCCCGGTTTATGCAAATATGTCCTCTTCTCCGTAAAACAGCCCGGTTCATCGTCACCGGCAGTTTCTCCGGCCACCCCATAGGCGAGCGTGACCCCTTCAATCTCCACCAATCCCCGACAGGCCACGTACATCGAGGAGTCCACATACGTCACCGATCTCGCGCGTTTTCCCCGACGTACTAGCCGCCGCCGTGACGTTTCGTTGCGCTACTCGCAACTGGAGCGATCTGACACTGTACCCGTTGCCGTGACATCTCGATGTGCTACTTGTAGCCGAGACAATCCTGAGACGATCCCGAGATGACCCTTACTATGCTACTTGCAGTCGAGGACACGAGCACCGCCACCATTTCCAGACCCGACTCCAGATTCGTGCGCGTTTATCACACCAGGTTAGCCCTCTTACTCGTAGCAACCCAAACTTTAAGTCATCAAAACCTAACTAAAAATCATCAACTAAAGAAACTAAATTTACTTTCTACACCTTTAAAACGATGTGAAACCGTAGTTCGACGATCAGACTGATTTGACTATGCACATAGGATAAAATCATCGAATAGGCTGAACGGACATCTTGACATGTGACTGTTAGAGTAGCCACGTTTAACCTAGAAATGAACCCTAATAGGATTAATAATGAGCATGACCTGACACCGTCGCTTGACTCATTTCAGACGACCCCTTACCAATGCTCCGCCTCGACGAGACGCTCCCGACGGACGTACCGTTCGCCACCGCAGGCAAGTGTGTTCACTTGCGCAGTTTCGGCCACGTTTAGGCAATTTTCTTTCTTAAACTGTAATGAGTATAAACAAGAGAACCAGACGTGAAATGATAGCGTCTAGGACACCCCATGACAGCCTGGACTTGACAACGAAGTCTGGGCACAACAACAACTGACACCATAGGTTTCCTCTGTGTGTGCGTGCCCGTGGACCCCATAGAATCAACAACAACAACAACTAATACCATAGGTTTTATCTGTGTGTGTGTGTGTGCGTGTGGACCCCCTAGAATGAACAACTTCCATCCACTTTCATCTTGTCATATCATGTAACTCTCATCCATTCTCGTCTCGTCATGTCATGTCATGTCATGTATTGCATAAGCCTGCAGGCGAATCAGGCACTCTCCAAGTTAGAGAGAGTGATCCCTTGTCATGATCGGAAATGGATAAGCCTACGGGTGAATAGGGCACTCTCCAAGTTAGAGAGAGTGATCACTTGTCGTGATCGGTAATGGATAAGCCTGTGGGCGAATAGGGCACTCATCGAGTGAGTGGGTGATCCCTTGTCATGTCTTGTCTTGTGCACTTGGGCTGGGGTATGGTTGAGCGTGCGCATGGTTTAGAGGGTTTGATCCCCCTCTAACCGTAAGGCGTGAACCCTTCGTGACACACACGGTCTTGTCTTGTCTTGTCTTGTCTTGTCTTGTAGCCAGTAGCACACGCTACGACTATTACCTGTCACGTTTACTTTTCAACGTTGCCTTTATTTCTTGCACATATATATATATCTGTCATGTTGTTGTATCATCATCATGTAAACAACCTTTAAAATGTCATCCTTAAAATGGTATACACCTTGCAGTGGAGTCTTCTCACGTTTACTTGCAGACTTCGCCTGACGGACAACCACTTTCTCTTGGCATTTGTACGTCAGGTACCGAGACAGAGTTAGCAGGTCAGGAGCCGGTACTAGAAGACTTGGAGCAGGAGTACGCTGCTGATCAGGAGTACGACCCGAGCGAGGACCAGTCTTAGAGGTTCCTCTGTTGCTGACTTTGGAGGTTTAGTTGCTTTCTAGTTTGGGTGTGTAGCACCATTTTTTCTTTCTGTTTTAGGTTTGGTGCGTAGCACCAGTAGTTTCCTTTTCTGCAGTTGTAGCCATGATGGGATTCTTTTTAGACTTTTATACTCGCTGGATATTATCTTTTATATTAATGAATGACGTTTCCTTTCGTATACTCTTATTTCATTGTTCATAACTTTTATATGCAAGAACCTGTAACTTCATGGTATCCCTACAGACGCTTATTGGGTCTGGGCTTCTCAGCTCCAGCCCATGCGGACCTTAGTCATGTCTCGCTTCCATCGTTTTGGGAAGCGGGGCATGACATTGAACCTTTCCCTTTGCCAGCTGATGCCAAACGCCATAGGGGTGTTGGTCGGTTTCATCGCTCTGTGCGTGATGAAGAAGGTTGAACCAACGACAGGATTGTTCAATTTCTTCTTCTCGATTCCACCCCTCAAGAATCCCGGTTGGTATATGATAACAGCCCGCCGTGGCAAGACGCTATTTGATGATCTTCCTACCTCGAATTCAAATTGGAAAGACGGATTCGTATTTGTGGTCTTTGAAGGCGAGGCGAGCTTCTACATCGAATGGGGTGTGCCTGATTTGGGTCCGGCCACGAACAAGCCTTTTTCCAAAGCAGAGAAGGTTGCCACCAATGCATTATCGAATTTGCCAGAGAAGATAAGGAAAACGAAGTGGTTGTGGTCCGACTCGGTGCTGCACCAGACTGTATGGACAAAAGGTCGATCCAACTCTGCCCATCAACCGTTTGATCTTCGTCTTATTGAATTTTGTTTTTTCATTTCAGCTTGGTTGGTCTGGATTACCTGTTGGATCCTGCGTTAAGTGAGCTTCTATCAGAGAAGCTGAGGAGAGCATGTCATCTCCTTAAGTGTCCCTTTTGGAGGAAAGAGTGGCACGAACCTCAGAGGATTTGCCCATTGTCACTCATGGGGCTCCTTAGCTGGTTCGTCTCCAACGGAAGAAGAAGGAAAATCCCCCTACCGAATTTGAGGTGGTTGCAGTTGAGGGGAAGAAAAGGAGGAAGGAACTTCGCCTTCGCGACTCGGAGCCATCTGGGTCGAATGATGTCGTGGATCGGCATGCGCTTTTGGATGCGAGTCAATTGCGTGGCGAAGCCCATCTTTTTGAGCAGGAACTGGGAACTCCTTTAGAAGGAGATTCAGGGGAGTCCCCACCTCTTTCGGAGCCCCTTTTGCATCGGGATTCCTGGTCTTGGGGGGACCTGTTCCATCCAGTGCCTCTGTATGAGGATATTCTTGAAGAATTTAGATCGTTTTTGCTAGAAAGTCGATCGCCTCAAGCCCCATTTGATTGTTCCATGGAGGATCTCCTCCAGACGGAATTTTCGATCAAGAGAGGAGATTCTGCTCTATTGGATTGCTGGACCGCCTCTAGGATTGCCGAAAATGCGACCCTTCCGTGGGATAGGGCCATCCTGGAGAGGATCGATTATGAGAAGCTCACTTTATTGCCGTCCATGCGAACGTTCAGGTAATATTGCGCTAGTATTCATTATGGATGAAGCAGGCGTGGATGTTAACAGCTATGACTTGTAAGTAGGCTCCTGTGGCCAATGCTACGTTGCGCCGACGCGCATCGGTGGTGGCCAATGCTGTGTTGCATCGATGCGCATTCAGTTGTGAGGGGGTGGCCTATCATCTTACGGCTGAAGACGCAACATGATGGCTTTGTTGCAAGGGCGTGGCCCCTTCGTCTCATAGCTGAGTGATACGAGAGGGTCATTCAGTTGCAAGTGGATTGTGCCTTCGTCTTACAGTTGAACGAAATGAGAGGGTCGTTTAGTTGCAAGGGGTGGCCCCTTCGTCTTACAGCTGACGATGCGACATGGTCACTCAGTTGTAAGGGGGTGGTGCCTTCGTCTTATAGTTGAACTATACAAGAGGGTCGTTCAGTTGCGAGGGGACGGCCCCTTCGTCATACAGCTGAACGATACAAGAGGGTCGTTCAGTTGTGAGGGGTGGCCCCTTTGTCTTATTTCTGACGACGGGACATGGTCGCTCAGTTACGAGGGGGGTGGTCCCTTCGTCTTATAGCAAAACAATACGGGAGGGTCGTTCAGTTGCAAGGGGATGGCCCCTTCAACTTACAGCTGAACGATAAAAGAGGATCGTTAAGTTGCAAGGGGTGGCCACTTCGTCTTACGGCTGACGACGCGACATGGTCGCTCAGTTAGGAGGGGATGGTCCCTTCGTCTTACTGCTAAATGATACGAGAGTGTCATTCAGTTGCGAGGGGATGGCCCCTTCGTCTTACGGTTTATGCATGTTAAAGTCGTTCGGTAGTAAGGGGGTGGTCCCTTCGGCTTTCGGTAAACAACATGAGTGGGTTGTTCAGTAGCGAGGGGGTGGCCCCTTTGACATATGGCTGACGACACGAGAGGGTCATTTGGTAGCAAGGGGGTGGCACCTTAGACTTACGATCGACGACATGAGAGGACACACGAGGGTCGTTCGGTAGCGATAGGTTGGCCCCTTCGTCTTATGGCTAACTCCCATTAAAGTCGTTCGATGGCGAGGGGGTTTCCCCTTCGGCTTACGGTCGACGACATGAGAAGGTCGTTCAGTAGCGAGGGGGTGGCCCCTTCGACTTATGGCTGACACCAGTTAAATTCGTTCGGTAGCAAGGGGGCGGCCCCTTCGGCTTACGGCCGATGACATGAGAGGTTCGTTTAGTAGCGAGGGGGTGTCCCCTTCATATTACGACTGACGACACGAGTGGGTCATTCAGTAGCGAGAGGGTAACCCCTTTGACTTACGGCTGATGCCCGTTAAAGTTGTTTGATAGCGAGAGGGTGGCCCCTTTGTCTTACGGCTGATGACATGAGAGGGTAGTTCAGTAGCGAGGGGGTGGCCCCTTCGGCTTACGGCCGACGACACGAGAGGGTCGTTTAATAGCGAGGGGGTGGCCCATTCTTCTTACGGCTGGCGTCCAGATAGGGTTGTTTAGTAGCGAGGGGGTGGCCCCTTCGTCTAACGGCTAATGACACGAGAGGGTCGTTCAGTAGCGAGAGGGTGGCCCCTCGTCTTACGGCTGACGGCATGAGAGGGTCGTTCGGTAGCGAGGAATTGCCCCCATCGTCTTACGGCTGATGATACGAGATGGTCGTTCTGTGGCGACGGGGTGGCCCCTTCTAATTACGACTGACGCCCGTTAAAGTCATTCGGTGGCGAGGGAGTGGCCCCTTTGGGTTACGGCCAGCGACATGAGAGGGTCGTTCAGTAGCGAGGGGTGACCCCTTCGTCTTACGGCTGACGCACATTAAAGTGCATAAGGCAGTTTTCATCGAGATAATATGATCGTGAAATGAATGTTGTCCATCTAGATTTTCCTAAGGATCAGATCCTTGTAACGGGGAGCCTGATGGAGTAATTCCCACAAAATTCACAAATGCTATATCGAAGAAAATTGTTTCAAAAAGAAAGCAACATTGTATTGATGAAAGACAAACATGCTTAATAAAGGAAGACAAAGCGTACATGTATTTTTGATTTTCGCCAGGGATTGTTTTCTTTCACGCCTATTTTTAATTTTGGACTTAGAAGCTTGCTAATCGACCACCTTGGTGACAGGTGACCCGGTCATTAGCCCCTTGGCCTTTTTGCTTTGAGGTCCCTTCTTTGCTTGGAAGGTCGTCGACAGGGTTCTTGGGGTGCCCATATTTGACCAGTGCATCGATTTCTTTCTTAAGTGTCCAACAATCATTGGTATCATGACCATAATCATTATGGTACTTGTAGAATTTGAGATCGTCCCTTTTTCATACTTTCCCTTCTTAGCAGACTCTTGAACACGTCCCTTTCGTTGGGCATAAGCTAGGACCATCTACCTTAGGACCATTTGGTCTTGAATAATCTGGGTGCTCATTGCTTTGAGGGATCCTTTTCCTCTGTCTCTTATCCAAAGGTTCTTGGTGAGGGGTCCCCTGGGATTGCTTCTTTCGTTTGGTGTCCCCACGACGGATATGAGTGCCTTTTTCAGCAGTTTCAACTGCCTACTCCACCTCTTCAGAGACGGTGAACCGATCTGTTATATTGAACAGCTCCATGAGGTTATTAGTTGGAAACTGGTAGAGGGCCCTCCGCAAATGCTTGTCTCGGACTGCTTGAGTAAAATCCGCGATGATAGTCACAGCTGGTGTGTCCTCTACCTCGGTCCTTTTATCGTCCATTGGACGAGGGCTCGGATTGACCCTTTTTCCTTCTGCTTAAAAGTGAAGAGGTGGGAGGACTTCCTCTTGGGTCGTCGACCCACGAAAAATTGCCTGCAAAACAGATCAAACAATTCGTCGAATGACCCGACACTGTCATCGGGTAATTCGTTGTACCATCCATTCACCATCTTTAATTAAGGTGATGTGGAAAGCTCGGTAGAGTTATGGCTCGTCTGCTCCATGAAGCATTATCTCGTTTAGGAATTTACAGACATGTGCCCATGGGTCGCCTTTGCCGTCGTTCATCGACATGGAGGGGAGCTTGAACTTAGGGATGAAAGGAGCAGATGTGATGTTCTCCTTTAAGGGGGTCCGTCGATTTGCAGGATGGGTAAGTTGGAATCGCCCATCCCCGCCTTACAGGTAAGTAGCTACTGAGGATCGGTTGGAAAGCCCTTCTGCATTTCTCCTCTCATTACCACCTGCAAAATTGAGAGGGGTGTGGCCTTGAGTGACGCCATTCATTACCTGATCCAGGACGTTGCAAGTTGCGTGTCTATAGTTGGAGGGCATGGGTCCTCCTTGGAAGCTGAATTCACGGTTAACATTCCACATCTCCCCATTACAGTGAGATGTAGGTGTGGTATTGAGTGGTACAATCTCCTGTCGGTTTGCCCTCGGATCTCTTGGATCCCTAGGCATAGAAGCATCCCTCGTCGATGCCAGAGTTAGATTTAGAGGCGGTCGTTGCTCATTTGTGGGTGGCGGGCCTCCCATGCTTTGCTGCACCACAGTCACCAATATGATGATGCTCTTCTCGATCCGCTCTGCAAATCGGTCGAATTACTCCTAGAACACCATTGGTACCTTGGTTCCCCTCCTAGGTCCTTTTGATGAGGATGCGGAGTCTACAACATCTTCCACCTGGACGTTGTTCGAGTTCTGATTCTCGTTTAGACCAAGGTTTGGTCCGATGTTGCTGGGTCCAGGCTATTGGATCTGGATTTAGCCTAGAGGGTGGTGAATATGCTAATAAAAATATTTATGCAACCCACGAATAATCACACGTAGTTATAAGCACAGGCAGAGTAAATAAGACGCAAACAGAGATGCACAGCAGATTTACCCTGGTTCGATCGTCCCAACGACCTATGTCCAGCCCCCAAAGCAGATAGTATATTAATTATACGAGAGATACAACCAAAAGCTAGATCACAACCTATGTCTCTACACTCGACAGGCTCTCAGTATCCCCACAACACACGTGTTCAACACAATTAATACTAGTAAGAGCTTTCTATTGGCTAGCCCCAACTAGCCAAGTCCCTCTTGTCTAGACTAACTAGACACGACCCCAAAATGTAACAATGGTAAAGTTTCTCCTACAGAGATCTATACAACTACACAAAATAATAATAAGGAGTTTATAGAATCTCAGTTTGTGTAGCGGTAGTCGTATCTGTCAATCAGCTCAGGTCAGATCGTATCTAACAGGATGTCGTCGCCAACGTCACGTCCTCGCCTTTAGAACTTGCAGCCTAGGTGACTTGAGCTCCCAAAAGTTGCGGCCTTGATGTAGATGGCCCTTGAAGAGTTGCGTAATGTGATGAAGCTCCTCCTTGAAGAAGTTGCGCAATGTATGAAGCCCTCCTTGAAGTGTTGCCAATGTATGAAGCCCTCCTTGATGTTGCGCAATGTATGAAGCCCCCTCTAGTAACTTGCGACAATGGTCTATGGATGGAGCTCTTCTCTTGTATAACTTGCGGCCAACGGGGTTTGTCGCAATGGAGCTCTTGGAGATGGTGATTTGCGCAAGTTGTTATGGCATGTGGAGCTCTTGGCAATGGAGTATACCTGCAAACTTGTAATGGAGATGGTTATGGCTTGCACAATTGGTAAGGATACTTGGCAATGGGACTTTGGAAAGATGCTTTGATCAATGGAGCTTTTGGTCTTGGAGATGGGAGATGCAAGGAGGAAGGAGATGAGTTTTTGGCCTTGGTGAAGTTGCGCAAGGCAAGGAGCAATGGCATTTACAACTTGCGGCCTCCTCCCTTTCCCCTTGTTTTGGCCGAAATTTTCCCCCCTTATTTTGGTTTTTCTCTCCCAAAAATCTCTCTCTTTGAATATGTGTTTATATAGGAGAGGATGGGATATGATAGAATCAATTAGAATCCCATATTTGATGGAGATTGGAAAGAATCCTAATTTGATTAGGATTTGAATAAATCTCTTAGGATATGGAGTTTGAATATGAATGGCTATGGAATTCAATTTGTGTAGCTATAGGATTTGAATTAGATCTCATTTAATCATCTTTGATTTGCATGAGATTCTCCATATCTCTCCATCTTTGACCAAGTCTCCAATTTGCATGGCATTAGGATTTGAATGTTGCACCAATTGATTTGAATCAATTCAAATATGGATTTGAATTGATTTGCTCCTTATCTTCTCATCTTTGACTTAGTCCAATTGTTGTAGCCATATTCTCCATCTTTGACTTAGTCCACTTGAAGTGTGTATAGCAATTCCTCCATCACGTTTGGCTAGTCTCTCTTTGAGTATTCGCGAGAGTGCCATTCCTGAAAACACTTAGCACACACATTAAATCGTTCACACACGTTTGTTATCATCAAACACGAAGACATCGATCGTTGTATCCAACACATTGTATCCAACAATCCCCCTTTTAATGATGACAAGCCAATATAAGATTTAAGCAATAACGATTCAATATGATTTCATCGTGACATGTGTGTGTGAAGTGTGAAGAAGGAGGATGTATGCAATATGCAACAAGTATGGCAATGATGTGCAAAGCATACAAGCATGCAACAATGATGTTCAAGCATTCAAACATGTATGCATGCTCCCCCTTTATTAATGCTCCCCTTGAATCAATATGAAAATATTCAATAAGCACATTTTCATTATTTCATTAATGCTCCCCCTTAAACCAATATTCATATATGCAACATATAAGCATTAATGCACACACCAAATCATTCAAATCTTTCTCAATATTTTCTCCCCCATTTGTTATCATCAAAAGTGTATAAACGAATTCTAATTCATGTCACATGCAAAAATAGAGTATTATAAATTACAACTAACACTTGCATATCATTTTTCTTAAAATAAGCACTTCAAATTCAATGAAAAGTGTAACGTAGACTTCTACACCATCGTGTAAGTGTGATGATTAAATAATTGAAGCACAAAGGGAGATACTCTTAAGAAATACAACCAAAACCAATCCACATTTTCCATTAAACATGAAATCACCTAGGATTGATTTTCCACATCTCATTAAAAATGAGTTCAAGGTGCAACACCCCAAAAACAGAGACTATAATGACTCTTAGAAGTGGGGGTGGCATTGCTTGACGAGTATTGTTGAGTATTGGACTTCTCCCTACTTGGTGTTAATGATGAGCAAACACAAATACTTATGACTAATCCCCTATTTTGCAGTTAATCCATTGCCTAAGCTTATTATGAAGATCAACTAACAATGGATGGCTCACATACGTCATTAAAGGCAAATGACATGAATTGGATGATCGTAGATTGATGATTGAAGCTTCGTAAAGACTTCAAGCTCATACGATGGAAAGAAGAGATTATTCGTCTATGTAATTTTTCTTTTATCTCTTCTATTATGTAGCTTAGAAGTAGAACTTTGATAGAGCACTCACACATATCTACATTCTGTCATAGGACATCTTTTGACCTTTGTCCTTTGATTCCAATTCAATTCTCTTTTGTTTGTGCTAGGATTGTTTATAACAACCGACTGCTTAACAGTTAACAATCGCCTGTCTTAAAAACAGTCGACTGTGTTTTGTTCTAAAGTCTCCTGTTATGCACAGACTATTACAATGTAGTTTTGGGCCTTCTTTGATTATTTCGCACAGGCTACTGTTGAATGATTCACAGGCGCATGTCCTAGTGACAGTCGACTGTGTATTGTAAATCAGTCGCCTGTCTCTCCTTGCCCAAACTCTGTTTGATTTGAATTCTACGGTCAGTCGACTTATGATGTATATACAATCGACTGTCTATTAGATCAGTCGACTGTCTATGCTGCACCAGTCGCCTGTCTGTAAGTCATTTCTTTGACTCAGCTCTCTGGAAATTTCTCTTGCTTTTGACAGTCGTCTGTTTAAGGTTTTACAGTCGCCTATTCTGATTAACAGTCGACTGTATTACTTGAATCAGTCGTCTGTCCTGTATCTTGTGAGATTTCCAGTATTTATCTTAACTTACTCTTCTCTGTGCCAGTCGCCTATCGAAGAAATTACAGTCGCCTGTTGGTTTAACAGACGATTGTCTTTGCTTCATCAGTTGACTGTCCACATGGTAAGTTACCGTTATGAATTCTCACATACCCTTGCTGACTGTGCAACAGTCGGCTGTGGATTGTTCAACAGTCGACTGTCACGAGTTCAGATTATATCCGTTGAGATTTTTCTCAAGGATTTCGATTAGGTTTTTGCCTAAACTATTTTGTGGATTTGAGAAAGCTATAAATAGAGCTTCTACTATTTCATTGGAAGGTTACTCATTCATTGCAAAATCCTTCAAGCTTTCATTTCCAAAGATCAAAGCTCTCAAATCCAAAGCCCTAAGTATTTTCAAATCTTGTTCTCTTGCTCTCCAACCTAGAACCAAAGATTGATCTTCTAGGCAATTGGTGCAGTCAAGAGAAAGGGCTTTCTCCTCTCTTCCAAGAGAGTTCTTCAACACACATCACACATCTCCTTCAAGTTCTACTTCAAGGCATAGGTGATTGTAAGTGTTGCTTTCATACTTCATAACTTTCTTTAATTGAATTGTGCTCTCGGTTGTGAGAGTGGTTTTTGCTTGCTCCCTGGTTGTGGGAGTCAAGGATACCACACCCTAAAAACGTAGCCTATAAG
The DNA here is from genome assembly GCA_030789695.1 of Scilla litardierei. Lineage (NCBI taxonomy): Eukaryota > Viridiplantae > Streptophyta > Magnoliopsida > Asparagales > Asparagaceae > Scilla > Scilla litardierei. The sequence goes on from CM061142.1 coordinate 142,207,329, forward strand.
GACTCTTAGATGTGGGGTGGCATTGCTTGACGAGTATAACACCAACGCTAAAGATTACCCATAAAGCATATGTTGGATACTCGTGGGTAGTATACTTGCCATGAATTGTATCCATTTTACATACCGAGCAATATTTATATATTTTTTTCATATTCAATTCTTTCGAGCTCAGTTTTTTATCCATGGCAATATACATCATATCCCTTAGATTTTCAGTTATTATTCATCCTACATTCACTTTCCAATATTTCATAAAAGAATCTCCAATTGTGCAACAATATTCAATACTAGTGGAAGTGAAAGTGTAGGTGTAGAAATCATGTTACTCAATTCATTAAACATGTCATGGCTATTTAAAGGTCTAACATGCGCATGTAGTTATAACAATAATACAATGATTTCTACAAGGATATGAATATCATTCAATAATATCACTTGAATGATACAAAGGAGAAAAGATATACATTAAACTCCACTTTTTTTCTTTTTGCCTTTTTCTTTTTCATTTTTTTATTTTTGTTTAAAAATAAACTAAAACAACCTAAAAATCAAGCAAACTAGCACACAAAATAAAAAGATCAAGCATGCAAAAAATAAAAAAAATGCTATGAAGGTATGCATTAAGTTCAAAGAAATGATATACCTTCGCGTCGTCGTTTGGCTAAGGAGCTAAATAATGAAACGTTCAATCCATAGCACCTCGCCAAATCTCCATCTTACCTACACGGTAGATGTTATGTGTGACCTTGGAATCCAACAAGGTCCACTCATGTTAGTCATCAAAGATTTAGGAACCCATATTTGTTTGAATTTAATATTGGTGTTCCTATATTTGCAATGATATGAAGTATGACCAACACTATCACAAGTAAAGCACTTTGCATAAACATTTTTAGCAATGATAGGCACATTGTGAAATTTCTTATACTTAGGCTTTTCAACAATTTTAGAATTAAATCCTAGTCCACGTCGATTATTGCCATATAATTGTTTTCCAAGAATAATATCCAAAGATCGCTTTCTTATGGAAAATTTCTTAATAGACAACTCTAGACTTGGTGACTTTGGATTTCAATGTAGCATTCTCATTTACAATTAAAGTGCATTTACTAATGAAAGCTCTCTTGTTTTCCTCTTCTTTCTTTTCAAAAGCAATCATTTTTTTTTTCTTTAAGCTCATGATTTAGCATGCTAATCTTTTTAGTAAGCAATTCATTTTCAGTTTTAAGTTCAATCAAATCTTGCTTATGCATGCTAATCTCATTTATCAAAGATGGACAAGAGAGACATTCAGTATTTTCAGGCATGTGAGCTTTCCCCTTTTTCAGCAAATTAATAGTAGTGTTACATGCAACAAGTTCTTCTTTCAGGCTTTCAATTTCTTTAAAGAAATCATAATTTTCTTGTTGCAATTCAAAGTTACTATCTCTATAGTTATCTGCGGTAGATTCTAGCTCTACAATTTTATCTTGCATCTCTTTACGGATAATAAGATGTTCAGCTTTAGAACCTGAAATTACCTCATCGTGTTTTCCCATCAGAGCAAGATTGATACCAACTTCATGCTTCTCATCCTCATCTGCGCTATCCATGTCCCACGTTCTAACCACGGCTTTTCCTTTCTTGTCTGCAACATTAGCCGTTTCTTGTGGGCAGTTTCTCATCACGTGTCCTCTGTTCCTGCATTTATAACACATAACTTTTTGAGTAGCAATCTGATCAGAGGAATTTTTAGCAGAATTAGAGTTATTAGAACGGTTAAACCTGGGTTCCATTTGTGCTCTTCCTTGCTTGGTTTTGATGACCTTTCTAAAGTTTCTGACCATTAGCGCTATGTTCTCATCTTCATCTTCATCAGCATCTCTAGCTTGAAGAGCTAGTGGTTTTGCTTCTTTTTCTTTCGCCTCTGGTTTCTCTCTAGCCTCTATATTCTGCAGCTCAAGATCGTGGGACATTAAATTACCTATCAAGTCCTCCACCCTCATCTGTGATAGATCTTTGGCTTCTTGGATGGCAGTGACTTTAGGCCTGAACGAGCTTGGCAGCGCCCTTAAGATTTTCCTCACCTGTTCAAGGCTAGAGTATGGCTTACCGAGGGAGCTAGACTTGTAGACGATGTCGGTGAACCTCGCAAACATCGCTGAAATGGATTCTGATGGAAGCATGCAGAAGCTCTCGTACTCTGTGCTCAGCAGGGCAAATCTAGACTCCTTCACTTGTGACGTTCCCTCATGCATCACCTCCAGCGTATGCCATATTTCCTGCGCAGTTAAACAATGTGAGATACGATTAAATTCTGATTTATCAAGAGAGCATATAAGCGCATTCATAGCTTTACCATTTAAAGAATAAAGCTTTTTATCAGAGGCATCCCATTTATCTTTAGGCTTAATCATTATGGTGTCTTCAATTTTAATAGTGGGTGGATTATAACCATTTTCAACAATATCCCACACATAATAGTCTACAGACACTAGATAGATTTTCATCCTAGCCTTCCAATATGCAAAATCAACTCCATTAAATTTAAAGGACGGGCTATAGACTGACCTTCAGCAAATGCAGAATCAGATATATTCATGGTCATCTAAAAATCTAGACTAGATCCTCTAAACTGGCTCTGATACCACTTGTTGGATCTGGATCTAAGCCGGGGAGTGAATAGGCTAATTAAAAATATTCGTGCAACCCACGAGAAATCACACGCAGTTATAAGCAGCAGGCAGAGTAAATAATAAGCAAACACAGATGCACAACAGATTTACCCTGGTTCGGTCGTCCCAACGACCTACGTCCAGCCCCCAAAGCAGATATTATATTAATTATACGACAGATACAACCACAAGCTAGAGCATGACCTACGTCTCTACACTCGACAGGCTCTCAGTACCCCCACAATACACGTGTTCAACACAATTAATACTAGTAAGAGCTTTCTATTGGCTAGCCCCAACTAGCCAAGTTCCTCTTGTCTAGACCAACTAGACAAGACCCCAAAACGTAACAATGGTAAAGTTTCTCCTACTGAGATCTATACAACTGCACAAAATAATAAGGAGTTTAGAAAATCTCAGTTTGTGCAACGACAGTTGTCTCTGTCAATCATCTCGGGTCAGATCGTATCTGACAGGATGTCATCGCCAACGTCATGTCCTCGCCTTTGGAACTTGTGTCCTAGGTGACTTGGGCTCCCAAATGTTGCGGCCTTGATGTAGATGTCCCTTGAAGAGTTACGCAATGTGATGAAGCTCATCCTTGAAAATGTTGCGCAATGTATGAAGCTCCTCCTTGAAGATGTTGTGCAATGTATGAAGCCCACTCTAGTAACTTGTGGCAATGGGCTATGGATGGAGCTCTTCTCTTGTATAACTTGCGGCCAAGGGGGTTTGTGGTAATGGAGCTCTTGGAGATGGTGATTTCCGCAAGTTGTTATGGCATGTGGAGCTCTTGGCAATGGAGTATACCCCTTTCAAACTTGCGGCAATGGAGAGGATTATGGCTTGCACAATTGGTAAGGATACTTGGCAATGGGGCTTTGGAAAGATGCTTTGATCAATGGAGCTTTTGGTCTTAGAGATGGGAGATGCAATGAGGAAGGAGATGAGTTTTTGGCCTTGGTGAAGTTGCGCAAGGCAAGGAGTAATGGTATTTACAACTTGCGGCCTCCTCCCTTTCCCCTTGCTTTGGCAGAAAATTTTCCCCCCTTGTTTTGGTTTTTCTCTCCCAAAATCCCTCTCTTTAAATGTGTGTTTATATAGGAGAGGATGGGATATGATAGGATCAATTAGAATCCCATATTTGATGGAGATTGGAAGGAATCCTAATTTGATTAGGATTTGAATAAATCACAAAGATATGGAGTTTGAATATGGATGGCTATGGAATTGAATTTGAGTAGCTATAGGATTTGAATTAGATCTCATTTAATCATCTTTGATTTGCATGAGATTCTCCATATCTCTCCATCTTTGACCAAGTCTCCAATTTGCATGGCATTAGGATTTGAATGTTGCGCCAATTGAGTTGTATCAATTCAAATATAGATTTGAATTGATTTACTCCTTATCTTCTCATCTTTGACTTAGTCCAATTATTGTAGCCATATTCTCCATCTTTGACTTAGTCCACTTAAAGTGTGTATAGCAATTCCTCCATCACTTTTGGCTAGTCTCTCTTTGAGTAATAGCGAGAGTACCGTTCCTGAAAACACTTAAAACACACATTAAATCGTTCACACACGTTTGTTATCATTAAACACGAAGTCATCAATCATTGTATCAAACTACACATTGTATCCAACACATGCGACTTAGCTTGTTAATTTCTTTAGGATGTCGAACTGATGTTGTATCCCATAGATGGTGCCAACTGTTAATGCCAAAAATCGCGTTAATGGTGTGTGGGCTGATATGGACCTCTCCTGTTGAGGTGTAGCCTCGTCAGCTGGTTACGTAGGACCCTGGTTAGTAGAACAGGGGTCGTTGATAGGCAGATTTGGTATATGGTAGTCGTTCGACCCACGGAATAGAACGAGTCTCGAGCTATTGTCGATAGTGACATGACCTTCTTGTTGAGACGTTTCATGATCTTCCTATATCACAAAGGAACATCAGGGGATCGGATCTGGGTCCCGACCCAAATCCCCTCCGATGCTTAAGTTAGTACGGGACTTAAGGGAGGAAGCTTGGAGCTGCCAAGATCAATCCACGGAGGCTTATCTCGAGTCAGGCGTCACAAGTGATGTGTTGTTTTTATATATAGTTTTCACATTCATTTCATTCACGTTTTACTCCACTTCGCCTCATTTTCCGTGCCATTTTTATCGCTTTTGTTCCTTTTTACGCTTTTGGTCTCCCCGATGCATTTCAAGTGAATTCAGAGAACTGTGGAGCTAAATGGCATGATAGTGAGCTTTTGGAGCTTGGTAGGCTGCATGGGAGCTTGATCACTTGGATATTGGTTGTGGAATTGGGTTTGAGATGAAGTTAGATGTGGAGTTGTGGAGCTTAATTTTGCTGGAGTGCTGGAGCATTGTGCAGATGGAGGCATTGTTATCTAGCTGAGATGCTGGAGCTTGAAGCTTTGGAGCTTGGGAAGATGAGCTTGAGATTGAAGGAGTGAAGATGGAGCATTGGAGAGTGGGGACTTGGTTGCTGATGGAGCTTGATTAAAGCTGGAGCACTTGGAGAAATTAGCGCACTTGAGGCCTTGGACTTGGAGCTGGGAACAACAATGATATGAAGCTGGAGATGAGGAAGCTCAGAACAAGGACTCACACGGCCGTTTAAAGGACATTCATACGGTCGTATGAATGGAACAGCCAGCAGGACCCCCATCCTACACGGCCGTATGGATTAGGACCATACGACCGTGTCACCACCCAAGTGAGAGTAGCGGAAAAATTTTTGGGCGACATGTCCGCGTGGCTCATCCATGTGGCCGTGGAATTTCTTCATCTAAGCCAAGCGAAAGCTGAAAACCATGCAGCCATGTAGCTTCAAACCACACGGTCGTGTCATCTCACCTCAAACAGAAGCATAAGCGCGGCAGCAGCATGAAAGCGACGCGGCCGCGTGGTTTATCCACGTGGCCATTTGAAAGCGGGTCGAGAGCTTAACCCGTTAACTGCTAGGGTTGTATTTAAAGGGTGGGAGTGCCGTCGTTTGAGGAGAGCCAAGATTTAGGCTCGTTTTGCCATTCTTTTAATGTACTATTGCTTTCTTTGGGTTAGATTTAGTTTTAGATTAGTTTTAGATAGGATTTTGGGCGCTTCTTCTCATGTGTTTGTAGACGAACTTGCTTATGAATCGATGAGATAAGTGTTTCCTTCATTTTTCCTCTCTTTATTCTGGTGTTGAATTGTTACTGTTTCTGTTGTTGCTTTGTTGTTCTTACTGTTGTTATTTGTTGTAGTAATTGTTGTTGATGTTGTGTTATTATTTCAACTTCCCCCCTTCGTTTTTATTATTACTTCATCATCTCCATGCTATCCCTTTGTTAAACCCCGTAAATCTTCGTATCCTCTCAAATCGATCAACGTAGTTAATATATAACCCCAAATCAAGCTAGTACTTGATCAATTTGCCTCCCAGCGGACGACCCATAAGGTGCTACGACGACGTCGTGTGCTTGCAGTTATAAATATTAAAGCTCTATTAGTAAGCTTTTTAGAGAAAGAAATATTAGGTGGAGTATCAAATGTCAGAGTATCGGATCTCGTACTCCTGTTCTGTTCATCTCCTCTATATTTATTGACATCCTCAGTCATTTTAGTGACGTTGGGAGGATAACAGTCACCCATTATGGCGCCATGATCCTCCCCCCTTAATAAGAGTAACTGTTGCCCACGTACCAATTATTTATGAGCGTCCTTCGATCTCTTGCACGCTAAGCGGGAGTGCAACGGTCAAATGACACATGGGCTTTTACTGAGTTTGCTTCAGAGTTCCTTCATGGGCTTTGTGGGCTTTGGTCGCTCGCTAAACGTGTCCCCTCGAGTGTCAGCACAATGACACAACAATACTGGTATGAAGATTGATGAGTTGTGTGCCCATTTTTGTTCCCTAACAATTGAATCAGAGCTCACGGTGTCAGAGATATACTTAGGAGGCAAAGATGAGAAACGATGTGATGCCAATTCTTTAAAGGTGTTGGCTTCCAGAGAGCATGGTCCAGCGACTCTGACTATCGTGTCCAACACAAAGTTCGAAATTGAGAAGTTTGATGTAAAGATCAGTTTCGGTATGTGAAGATGCCAAGTTTTGGATGTCTTAAACCAACTTGGTCAAGATATCACATTGTAAAAGAAGCTAACGAGCATGTCTGCTTTGGAGAGAAAAACTTTGAATCAGAATGCATGTGGTACGATCCGACTGCATCTAACGAAGGAGAAAAAATACACGTTCATGGAGGAGACAAATGCAAAGAAATTTTGGAACGAGCTTGGCAACAAGTATATGAAGAAGAACATCTAAAACCGACTTCATTTGAAGAAGAAGCTTTTTTATCTGAAGCTTGAGGAGGGGATTTCTTTTGAAAACATCTCAACTACAACAAGCTTCTGACCGACCTGAGAAACGTCAATGTTAAGGTTGATGATGAAGACAAAGCCACGATTCTCCTCAACTCTCTACCTATTGAGTAAGAGTACTTGGTGTCAGTTCTTACTTATGGTAAGGACTTAATCACATTTGAAGGAGTATCCAATACTCTGACGAGCAATGAGTCTAGGAAGAACGATGGGACATGAGAAACCGAGCTAACGACGCTCTTACTGTGACAAAAGGTCGAAGTAATGAGAAGGGTGGAGCTTGGAAGGGGAATTTCTGATCCAAGTCCAGGGACAAGAGTAGAGGCGCTCATCGTAAGGAATTGGTGAAGGACAATGTGCTTTTTGCAAAGAAATAAGACATTGGGTCAAAGACAATAACCAACATCGCTAAGGGCGTTGAGGTCGAGGAATGGGTATTGGTTTGTGCTTCTGAGGGCATGACATCAGATGGTTGGTTGCTCCATTCGAGCTGCTCATTCAATATGATGCCACATTGAGATTACTTTACAACCTTCTGTTAAGGGGGTAAGAGTACGATTCTATTAGGCAATGACCAAGCTTGCAGCACTACAGGCATCGAGACAGTTCGGATGAAGATGTGCGACGGTGTTACAAGAGACATCGACGAGGTACGCTTTGTTCCCAACCTAAAGCATAACCTTATATCTCTCGGCTCACTCGAAGCCAAGGGTTGTCGAGTGACAATGGAGAATGGTGCTCTGAGGTTGACCTGAGGAACTATGATCATGATGAAGGGGAAGCGTAAAAGCAACCTCTACTACATGGATGGTTCGGTCGTGACTGGCACAACAGCTCTGACCGGAGAGGTCGACCAAGATGACTCGCTTATGTAGCACATGTGACTAAGTCATGTTTGTGATAATGCTTTGTAGAAGCTGATCGAAGGAGATCGTCTTAAAGGAGCCAAGACCAAGAATAACGAGTTCTGCGAGCATTGTTTCTTCGAAAAACAGATACGAGCTTCGTTTTGGACACACATCCATAGTACGAAGGGAGTACTTGACTATGTTCATACAGATGTATGGGGGCTGTGTAGGTCTGCTTCATTGGGAGGTAAACACTACTTTGTATCATTTATTGATGATTTCTCACGCATGGTTTGGGTGTTTCCTCTGAAGTCAAAAGACCATGTTCTAAACACTTTCATAGAGTGGAAGAAGCTGGTTGAGACTCAAACAGGTCAGAAAAGCAAGCGGCTCCAAAGTGACAACAGTGGAAAATACATGTCGGAACTCATCCAGAAGTTCCGTAGATCGGAGGGGATTCAGAGAGACTTCATCGTTGGTGGTATGCCACAGTAGAATGGAGTAGTTGAAAGGATGAATTGGATTTTGCTGGAGAAAGTCCAATGCATGTTGTCTACTGATGACCTATCGCATGTGTTTTATATGGAGGCCCTGGTATACTCGACCTACTTGGTCAATCGGCTACCATCTGCTGCATTGGAAGAAAGATCTCCTTTGGATGTCTAGTCGAAAAAGCCAGTACCCGGCTATGAGTCTCAGCGAATATTGGGATGTCCGAGCAACCATACGGTGAATGAGGACAAGCTCGATGCTAAAGCCAAGAAAGCCATCTTATTAATGGTATCGAGGGATACAGGATGTGGTGTCTGACACAAAAGAAGGTGATCATGAGCAGAGACATAACTTTCAATGAGTCGTCGTTACTGAGGAAGGAGCATGAACTTGTTATGGAGACCGAACAAACGCAGATGAAGCACGTCTACTTGGAAGTTTCTAAGTTTCCAAATAGCTCGGTTACTGACTCAGGTCGATCTACACCAGAGGTTGCAGATGATGTACTCTAGATAGATGCTGGTGACATTGGTGGTTCAAGCTCAGATATTGGAGATAGCTCAGCTCCATTGACTGCATAGCCATTTGATTCCATTGGAGTTTCGAGACCGAGGCATGAGATACGAAGGCCTGCACAATGCACGAAGATGGTGTTGTTTGCTTTCCCCGCTATAAGTATTGACATACCTACTTATTTTAGAGCGGTGGAACATTCCAAAGACCCAGACAACTAGAGGAAAGAGATGGATGAGGAGATGGAATCGTTGATGAAAAATAATACATGGGATCTGGTGGAGCTTTCAGAAGGTAAGACAGTGATATGGTGTAAGTGGGTCTACACCAAGAAAGACGAAGCCGAAGCTAGAGAAGTTCGCTACAATCTCGCCTTGTAGAAAATGGCTATGCACACAGAGAGGACATCAACTGCAATTAAGTCTTGTTTATGGGGGTGAAGAATTGCTCAATTCGGATCCTATTAGCAAGTCGGGGGCTACTACCCTCGCAGGCTAGCCTAGCTATTCGTCAGATGTAGGTCAGGGGGTCACTCCACTTATGAGCCGACCTAGCTCTGCATTGGAGGTAGGTCAGGGGCCACTCCTCTCGCAGGTTGACCTAACTATTAGATCGAGGATAACTCTGAAGACCTCGTGGACCAAATCTAGCACTACAATCGGGGATTATTATTATTCTTAGAAGACCTCGTGGGCCAAATCTGGCTATACGATCGGGGATTATTATTATTCTCAGAAGACCTCACGGGTCAAATCTGGCTATATGATCGGAGATTATTCTCAAATTATTATTATTCTCAGAAGACCTTGCAGGCCGAAGCTAGTTCTATGATTAGGAATTATTATTGCACTTAGCCGACCTTGCGGGCCGAATCTAGCTATACGACTGTGGTCACTTCTCTCTCAAGAATGTGACATCACCTGACCTCATTATTTGTAGCGATTGAGCTCAGGAGATGAGGGCCATTAATACAACACTGATCTTATGGATAAGCTTGGCTCAGTTATTTTATGAATACTCGAGAGATTCTTGCATTCATGGCATTTATGATATTTATGACTTAAACCATTAAGCTTTCTCACTTATGGCTTGTCAACAATATGGCGACCGTTTTCTCCCATTTATGTTGGACATTTACCCGTCTTTGATGGAAATAGCTTGGCAGTAATAAAGGCTTACCTCGCAAATAAAAAGTCTCCCCAACAATGGGATAAGAGGGAGGGCAGGTGACTTCGGCTTCCCTTTTCTGGAATCCTCTTCTTATTGGAGATTCTCTCTCGTTAGAGCTCGGAGCTTGTTGTTTTCTCTCTTAGTCCCTCTCACTCATTATGTTTAGGCAATTGCTTGGATAAGCTCGGGTTGCAGGAGCCTTACACAACTCCAGACTGCTTGCAAGAACAATGAATGATAAATGTTAGATAGTCTGAAATGACTTCAGACTATTTATGTATCTTCTAAACAAGACGTTCCCTGACCTAAGCACTACATGCTCTCCTTAGCTTCACGCGACAACTTCTGGCAGGTCTCCCTAATATATCGGCATTAGTTTCCCCATAGCCTTTTTAGTCACGTGCTGACTTAAGAATCGGAGCGGATTAGGTCGGACCCCAGATCATGCCCTCTCTCGCGAGCTGTTTGTGTTGCTGTCAACTTGCAGATAGCTCGGACAAGATTAGAACAGCTCGACCTCTAACTACTCAAGCTGGTCCGAATATAGTTCGAGTCTTGTAGAGACAGCTCGGAACGAGGGATAACACACACATCAGATTGGCAGAGTTACCCTTCAACAGATGGAGTATAATCATCGCTTAAGTCCTAGACACTAATCTGAGTTGGAGCAAGACTCAACTGTTCGATTATAACTTGCGTGGGACACCCTAACATTAAGGAATTTATGTAACGGTGAGGATCAAGCAATGGTGCATTTCTCTTAAGTTTCTGAAATTCCTTTTCAAGTTATGTATTCCTTTTCATCATCTTCATTAAAGTTCTGTACGATTAAGGAATTTTCTTTCAATTTCTTGCCAAATTCTGTAAATTCTCCGGTGCATTGGACTCGGTTGGATCTGGAATCCAACACAATGACAGTTGGCATGGTGCTACTCGTGATCGCGGGTAGAAGAACCGCAGTGCCGATCGGGTCAGGAAATAAAAGATATGGTGAGTCAAGACCCATATTTTACTGACATAGAGACCAATCAATAGCAAGGAAATCCTGACTCATGCAAGTATACAAAGGCTGACAGAATCTATTTTTACAATGGGAGGATACTTGTTAGTCCTGATGCTAAAAAATTAAATTAGATCTCCTCAAGGAGTATCATAGCTCATCTGTAGGGGCAATTCCGATGCATTGAGAACTATGCACCGATAGCGGAAGTCCTTTTACTTCGGGGGGGAGGGATGAAGTCAGAAGTTAAGGAATTTACTTGGGAATGTGAGACTTTCCGAAGAAACACAGCAGAGAGCGTTGCTACCCTAGGACTCCTTCAGCCACTGCCACCTCCCAATCAGATATGGGAGAGAATAACATTGGAATTTCTCCTCGGACTATCCTCTTGTGGAGGCTTCACTGTGATCTTTGTGGTTGTCGACAGATTGACCAAATACTCGCACTTCTTTTCCCTAAAGCACCGTAAACCGCAAAGACAGTTGCTCAAGTTTTTTCTGAAGGGGTTTACAAGCTTCACGGACTGTCACATACGATTATCAGCGATGTGACACTGTTTTTACTAGTCGGTTCTGGACAGAACTGTTCAAATTACAAGGAACCACACTTGCTCATAGCTCGGCCCATCGCCCGTAAAGCGACGGGCAGTAGGAAATCACAAATAAGAGTCTCGAATGTTATTTAAGATTCTTATATAGTCTTAAGCCATGAGAATGGCCAAAATGGCCTCCCCTAGCGGAGTATTGGTTTAATACGACAAGGAAAAGATCTACATTAACAACTCACTATGAAGCAGTTTATGGTCGACCTCCTCCCACAATGCTCTCATACTTACCTTGCACTTCAAAACTGCAATCAGTTGATGAGGCGTTGTTCTCAAGGGAGGTAGCACCACGGTTCTTAAAGGACAATTTGGAGAAGGAAAGAGAAAGGATGTGTCGCTACATAAATACACAGAACTGGAAGAGTATTTCAGGTTGGAGATTGAGTTTTTCCAACCATACTCGACTTTAACTGCTTCCCGATGACTGCCTCTTCCAGCTGTCATCAGTTGCTACCATTAAATAGTTGGGAGTCCGGTAAATAAGATTCCAGACTACAAGATAGCAGCGACCAACGACTCTAGCGAAAGCTTCGACGGCTCTGACGAGAGTTAGTTAAGAGGTTGAGTTGTTGTAACAACAATCTCTAGGAATTGTATAAAAGCGGTAGAGTTGTAATATTGGGGATACCTGAGATCAATCCACTTAAAATTTCCTCATGTTCTCTTCAATTTATGTAATTCCTTTTCAGCCTTCTATTCCTCCTCATCATCATCATCATCAATTAAATTCCGTATAGTTAGGGTGTGTTTGGTTTGAAGGAAAATGAAAGAAAAGAAAAGAAAGTTAGAAGGAAAAGTATTTCCATTGTTTGGTTGGAAAGAAAAAACAAAGGAAAATGAAAATGAAAGAAAACAAAGGAAAATTTTTATTAAAACTTTTCTTTGAGATTTTCCTCTTTTTGACCCAAGGAAAATGAGGGAAAAGAGAGGTAAACTAATTTTTCACACTTTCATGTATTTATATTTTTTAGCAAATATAATTAGTTGTTATTTTTAATGAATCCACGAATTATTCATAAGTTTGTATCAAAAAATCATGAAAAATTCGTGAATTTTTCAAAAATTTATTCGCGAATTACTCGAAAAATTCACAAATTATTCACGAATTTTCAAATAAGTCCCGAATAATTGACTAATTTTTCAAAAAAAAAACACCTTCAATATATATTCATTTGTGAATTGTTCGAAATAGAGCATAATTTATGAATTTTTAAAAATTCACGAATAATTCGCGATCTTTTAAAAATTCTTGAATTATTCATGAATTTTATATATAGCTCGCGTATAATTCTCTATTTTCCAAATAAATTCCGAATCTTTAATTTATTTTCATGTATGCATAAATTGTCGAATAATTCACAAATTTCTAAAAATTCAGAGTTGCTTGAAAAATCCACACATTATGCATGAATTTTTCAAATAGCTTGCGAATTATTTCAAACTTTTTAACAAAATTTGTAAATTATTCGTATACTATTAAATAACATATTATCTAGAATCGTAATATTTATAGTGTTAACGAATTATTCGTTACAATTCGCAAATTATTTGCTAAATAAATATTTTTTTCAAAATAACCAATAAGTTTTAATTTAAAAATAAAATTTTAATTTATTATGATGGTAGAATGATTTGAATTCAAAACGTATCCAGTTAAATTATTTTTTATTCATATTCAATGAGCAACCTAATAATATTAATTTCTATATTTTCCATTCAACTTTCTTCCCAATTTTCTTTGGTAACCAAACATGAGAAAGAATCTCATTTCCTTTTCCTTTTCTTTCTTTTTCTTTTTCCTTTTCATTTCATTTTTCTTTCTTTCCTTTTCCTTCAAACCAAACACACCCTTAAGGAATTTTCATTCAATTTCTTACCAAATTCTGCAAATTCTCATGCGCATTAGACTCGGTTGAATCTGGAATCCAACAAAAATGACAGTTGGTGTGGCGCTGCTCGTGACCGCGAGCAGAAGAACCGTAGTGTTGACCGATTAATAATATCATCATCGGTCCCACAGATGAGCGTATGATGACTGATTCCCTATGGGCTGGCCAAATTTGTCGTAACAAGGATAATTTAATGTTTCGACAGCACATAAGCACAGGGGAAAAAGTCCAAGTGATAAATGTAGTCTAACAGACACTTTATCAGACGTCTGAAGAAGACTTCCCAGACGTCTGGTCCACTATATAGACGACTAGCCCAAAAGCATCAGGCATCTGATCATACAGACAACGAACAAGTTGGTTAGTGGAAAAGTTGGTCCGAAAGTCCAGGCATCTGATCTTCATCATCCAGACGTCTGGTCAACTGTTCAGACGTCTGGTGATATAAGTTTAGACGCCTAGTTAGGACTGACCATAGAAATGAGCTACTGGAAATATTAGAACGAATTTCCTAGACGTTGGATGTATATTATCTAGACGTCTGTTTTCTGTCAGTCCTCAGAGGCCAAGTTACTGGAGTTTCGGCATGAATTATCCAGACTTCTGGAGTTCATTATCCAGGTGTCTGACGAAATTTTCAGACGTCTGGAATTAGAACTTCAGGCGTCTGTTCATGATATGGTTTTGGAGAACCATATGCACGTGAGCACCAGTTGTCTAAATGCCAATCACCGGGCGCTTGTTGAAGGCTTAAAAAAACTCTTCTTTGAGTTTATGCAAGTTCTAACCCTATGACACTCAATGATATATGATCTAAAATGTTTTGTGAGTGTTAAAAATGATATTCTGCTGAGTTTATTCAAGGCTTAACATGCTAATTCAACTAAAAAGTAAAGTAAGAAAGATTTACATATTAATCCACTTCACTTCTTATTGAATGCCCTTAAGACTTCTATTGAGCTTGTGAAGTCCAACACTTTGATTTCCTTCGATCATCTCTTGACTTTCATGCTTCGTGGATTGATGTCCATGCATCAATGCTTTGAGTCATTGTCCACATTGATATGACTTTGTCCATATTGACGATGCTCTTCTTTACTACAAAACATATGGATTAGTCATAATTGATTATGTTTATTTATCATCAAAACCATATTGAGGGGTCCAATATTCAACATTCTCTCCCTTTTTGATGATGACAAACAATCATAACCATAATCAATAATTGTGCTTGAAATTTGAAAATTACTTCCTCCCCTTGTATTGATGCCAAACATTTTTAGTCCGAATATATAAATAGTGAATCATCAATGCAATCAATTGATATGTGTATCACATGAAATGTATTTGCTAAAGCCTTCAATCATATAAGAATACACAAGGCATTTAAGCATATGTTGATACACATGAAGAGTAAGTTGAAGCATGAATAAGGAAATCATGTCAATCAATTATATTGGAATTCAGTTTAAGAATAACTCCCCCAGAATCATATAACCATATCGAAAAGGAAATTAATGGAGTTAGGTAAATTTCAAAATGAATCAACATACATATCTCTCATATTCTATGGTTATTCTATTCCTTTCTTCTATGGCTATTATATTCCTTTCTTTACCCCTTTTGTCAAAATTCAAAAAGAGTGGGGAGGGATTAACAAAAACAACAACAACAATATAATACTAGAATGAAGGTGTTGTTAACTAAACATTCAAAGAGGCTTGAATCACAAGGTCTCATATGGATACAATAATATTCATCATTCAAGTTTGAAGTGAATGATACCAAGAATTTCTTGTCATCTCAGTTTGAGGTGAAAGACCTAGGAGAAGATGATGTTATTTTAGGAGTTAGAGTTTTAGAAACTCTAGTGGCATCTCCTTGTGTCAATATCATTACGTGGAAAAGGTACCAAAAAAGTTCAACTGCTTTGATGTTGTGCCTGCTAGAACTCTCTATAACCCTAGCATACATTTGAAAAAAAATTTGGGCGAGAGTGTTTTACAATCTGAATATGCTAAAATCATAGGAAGTGTGATGTTCCTCATGAGCTGTACTCGACTTGATATAGCCTATGCGGTTACTAGGCTAAGTTGTTATACTTATAACCCTAGTAATGAAAATTAGAATGCTCTTCATCGTTTGCTAGAATACCCGAAAGGAAACATTGATTGGTGTTTGCATTTTAGCAGATTTCCTGTTGTTTTAGAAGGATTTTGTGATGCAAACTGGGTTTCAGGTAATGATGAAATAAAATCAACTAGTGGTTTTTTTTTACTTTTGGTGGAGATGCTATATTATAGAAGTCTTCAAAATAGATATGTATAGCATGATCCACCATGGAATCTGAATTCCTTGCTCTTGAGTTAGCAGGTCAAGAAGCTGAATGGTTAAGGAACTTGTTAGCAGATGTGCCAATGTGAGGGGGGACTGCGTCAGTTTCCCTTCATTGTGATTCTCAAGCAGCTATTGGAGTTGCTAAAACAGGGTCTACAACAGAAAGAAATGACACATTCGGATCAGGCATGGTGTGGTTAAAAAACTGTTGAAACTGGAGTAATTTCTTTGGAATATGTGAGGTCGGAAAGAAACTTCGCAGACTCACTAACCAATGGGTTGCCAAGGAAAGTGGTTCTTGATTCGTCGAGGGGGATGGGGTTAAATCCCATGAGTTATGGTAATATGGTTAATACCCATCGAGTTCTAACGAAGCCATATAATCCTTAACATACACTACATTTCCATCCCAATAGCATGTGGTAGTATTTTTTGAATACATAGCCAAGTTATGGTGGTGCTATTGAGAAGCACATGATGGATTCACTTTGAAATAAGTCCATAACCAGTTTTTGGTGGTGCTATAGAGAAGCACTTGATGGACTCATTACCTAATGAGATTGTCACGCCCCGCTTCCCATTATACTTAGGAGCGAGGACGCGAACGGGTCCGCATGTGCTTAAAGCAAAGAAGATGTACTTTTTTCTTTCTTCTTTGACTTAAGCACAATAAGAATTGTTTAGCAAAGCAGGTCACTGTACGTGAATTTCTCAGAAGCATCATAAATAGTCATTACACTTTTAATCCCAACGTTTTTAAAACAAAGTACACAAAGTAATTAAGGCCGAGCATGACCGTACAATTTGCTGAAAGTAAACACACCTGAAAAATAACAAGTACAACTAATAAAACTGAAATAGAAACATCTCGCTCTAGTCTTCAACAGAGAGGATCTATGCGTCCTCGTAACTCTGATCAGCGGGGTCTACCTCTAAGGTAGAATCCTCAAAAGCAGGGCCCTCGATGTACACTGTCTCTGAACCTAACATATATTTCATAAATTCATTTGAAATATATGTCAGCAATTGCTCGGCATGATTTTAAAGTAATGAAATAAGGAATTAACTTGGGAAAGAAACAAAAGAGCGTTAGTATACATTTATGAGTAAACAAAAGCATAAATTAAAGTATGAGCATGCTACAGTTAATATATGATTTGCATTTAAAAGGTAAAAATAGCTGCAAGATGAGTATTTTCTGTTTCTCGTGTTTGTGACTAAGTCCATGTCCAGTTAGGTAGTATGTTCTTGATGCACCCTATCATCGGGGGTTTGTAAGGTTCATGGCTATGAGGAAAACACTAGAAGGGGGTTGAATAGTGTTTATGCAATTTAAAAAGATAGTTACACCAATTTAAATTCCTAACCAACAAATAGTGTGGAATAGAAATAAACCCAAGATGAAACAAATGCAAACGCAAGGATGTTTCAAGGGTTCGGATTACCTAAGTCACTTCCCGACTTGTTCCCGGTAATCCTACGTCCATTCCACTCGGTTAACAACCAAATACTCAAGTTAGAAGCCTAACTTGAGGTTTCCTTAACACCCACTTGTAGCAACCCTACAAGTGAAATAGAAATACAATCGATTGACCTTGAATCCCACAACTTAGGAGCAAGCAAACCACTCTCACAAACCGAGAGTAAACTCAATAACGAAAGTTATGAAAATATGAAAGCAACACTTACAATCACATATGCCTTGAAATAGAACTTGAAGGAGAAGTGTGATGTGTGTTGAAAGACTCTCTTGGAAGAGAGGAAAGCACTTTCTCTTGACTGCACCAAATGCCTAGAAGATATCTCTTTGGTTCTAGGTTGGAGAGCAAGAGATTTAAGATTGGAATTCTAGGGCTTAGGATTTGGTAGCTTTGATCTTTAGAGATTGAAAGCTTGAATGTTTGAGCAAGTGAGTTCGTAACCTCTCAATGGAATAGTAGAGGCTCCTTTTATATGTTTCTCAAACCCTATGAACAAAATCAGCAAAACCCCCTTTGAAATCCGTGAGGAAAAACTCAACGGATAGAATCTGCGACCGCGATAGTCTACTGTTGAAGAATTCACAGTCGACTGCTGCATAGTGACAGAAGGTAGGTGAGAATTCATAACGGTAACTTATCACGTGGACAGTCGACTGATGAGGCATAGACAGTCGACTGTTGAACCAACAGGCGACTGTAAATCCTACAACATGCGACTGGCCGAAACAGGATAAGCAGATGAAATCTGGAAAACGTCTGGGAGAACAGGATATACGACTGATGAAGAGAAGACAGTCGACTGTTCATCTGAACAGGCTACTGTAATTCCTTATACAGACGACTGTCAAAACCCTGAGATTTTCCAGAGAGTTGAGTCATCAAATTGGCTCAAGGACAGACCACTGAAGAAGCATTGACAGTTAACTGATCCAATGGACAGTCGACTATAAATCCAACAGTAGTCGACTGGCAAGAATAAACAGAGAGACTAGGGTTTGGGCTAAAGACAGACAGGCTACTGATTTACAAAACACAGTCGACTGTCACTTGGACAGGCGCCTGTGAATTGTTCATAAGTCGCCTGAGAGAATTAAAGCAGAGAAGCCGAAAACTAGACAGAAAAAGTTTGTGCATAACAGGCGACTGTAGAACAAAACACAGTCGACTCTTTTGAGACAGGTGACTGTAAAACGTTCAGCAGTCGAATGTTATAAAAAAGACATGCATAGTCTAGATAGAAATGAATTGGAGTCTTAGGAAGGTTGATCTAATGAAATCCTAAGACTGAAATGACGATGTTTGTGCTCCAACAATGTTCTACTTCTAAGCTACATACTAGAAGAGAAACAAGAAAGTTACATTTGACGAACTCTCTCTTCTATCCAACGCATGAGCTTGAAGTCTTCTAGGAGCTTCAATCACCATCTAAGATCATCCAATCCATTTCATTTTCTTTCAATGATCTTTGAGTATCATCCATTGCTAGTTGATCTTCATAATAAGCTTAGGAAATGGATTAACTGCAAATAGGGGATTAGTCACAAGTATTTATGTTTGCTCATCATTAACACCAAGTAGGGAGAAGTCCAATACTCAACATTATCCCCCTTTTTGATGATGACAAACAAACAAAAACAAAAAGATAAATAATTGTGCTTAAAGGAAACTTACTCCCCCTACATAGATGCCAATCAAGTTAGTCAATAAATATTAGGGCATCTATATAACAATTGAAGCAAATGAGTAAGATAAGCATGAGTAAAATGAATTCATGAAATCTAGGATTTACAATCCATATTCATTATATCTTAATCCCCCTGAATCTAAGGCAACTTCAATCTTAGATTCAAGTGTTATTAGTATATATTTAGCACATTCATTATGAATATATATGTTTATTTCTCTCCCCCTATGGCATTATCCAAAAGATGGGAGTAAAATAACAACAACAATCGTGCTAAATAAGAACTGGTAACAAAAACAAGAGTTGAAAGATATATAAATCAAAACTCATAAAACCACATCATAAACTTATGTGATTAGAGGAATGGAAGTCCAATATCAACATTGAGACACACGAAGAAAACATATCGTCTCCAATCACATCACATGAAGAATACAACATATATGGAGACAATATTTCAAAATTCACACAGATATGATAAGCAATAATACAAAGTGTGAAACAGATGAAGAAGCTGCAACTTCATATATGTATATAAAAGACCACATGAGTACAAAATACATCATATATGTGTCTCAAAAAAATGCAACATGATACAAAAATATCCATCATACAAACACCAAAGAACTACTCAACCCTAACCAAAACACCAAAAAAAAGTCTCAGGGTGAGTGTCCAAAGGAAAAAAATATCAATTGCAGCATCAGTCAATGTTGATGACAGTGGGGTCCGAGGGACGACCAGACGAATGGAACATCAGCCTGGCAGAGCGGCGAGTAGGATACGCATGAGCCTTCCTCTTGGAAGACGATGCATGCGCGGCAGAGGTTTCCATATGATCATGAACGGGGGTCTGGACCTCAGAAGGCACCGGTACAAAGCCTGGAGGAGGGGGGACATCAGCATGAGTAGTATCCTTAGACTGAGAAAACAGGGCTTGAAGCTCGGTAGGAATGGGGAGCCCATGAAGCATGAGAGACTTGTACTGAAGCTCGAGAAGAAGAGTGAGCTTCTCATCCATAGAGGCAGCAAGCTTCTCGAGAGAAGTGACACGGTCACTCAATCTAGCGAGAAGGAAATACTCTAGGGGTACTGACGGAGGAGTAAGAGGGGTTGATCAGCTGGCTGAGTAGCGGGTTGAGCGATGGTTGCCGAGGGAATGGGATCACCAACCAAGATGTCTAAGAACTTGACCGGCGCCCCGCTTGCGTTGCGGCAGCGCGGTGTCGTTTACCGCAAGTTTCACGGTTAGTGTAGGGTGCGGGAATATCGAACTCAGGGAGGCGAGGTTGTGCTTGGGTCAGGTAGGACCTAAATCACCCCGAGGGGCGAGCTAGCCCGAATCGGTGAATGGTTGTCACGAAAGGAAACAAAAGGGTATGAACAACAAGAAAGAAAACCCGGGACTTTGGTTTCCAACCCGACGAGAGACTCTCGCCGATACAGCCTACGGGTATGGATAGCAATTGGGATTAGGGTCTAATGGTGAGACGTTGCCTCTGAAAGTGGTACCGGTGTCCCATGGGCCCGATATTCCGGTCGGTGCCCAGGATGATACACCGGACTTCCCGGATTCGATCAGTGGGCACTCCCGTGTCCATTAACACTGATCGATCCCGGGAGCACTAAGCCCGCAACGATATCTCTCAACGTCTCATCCTGCCGCTCTCGCGTGCTAGGATTCGGCGTCTACGCTAAGGGTGTGAGCTATGGCTAGGGAGTCAACCGCCAAGTTTATTCCCCCTTGGCCCAACGGTCAAAGGCGGTCTTTTTCCCGCCGATGACAATGAAACACCCCGCGTAACCATTAGATTCCTACTCCCTATCGATTTCCTAACCCTATGGACGCATCGGGAAGAGCCCCCGAAGTGGTTTCCACCAAAATCCCAGATTTGGGAACTACTCACAAAAATTCATGAAAAAGCGATCTAAATGAAATTTAACCGTTGGAATCATAATCGGACAATTGCAATGCGGAAGTAATAGAGTAATAAAGACAATACTAAAATTTTAGAAAGATCTGAAAACTTACGAAAGAGTAACAATTACGGCCGTCACAAGGAGATAAAACAGTAGAAAAAACAACAGCTCCCATTTCTGGAACCCTAGGGGTTCTATTTATAGACCTTCGTATCAACCAATCGGTTGACAAGTCAACCGATCGGTTGATCCGTTACAAATTAATAACAGAAAACGGTGAGCTTTCACCCGATCACATGAACCGGTCGGGTGAGTTCTTGAGTGACCGGTTGGATCTTGGAGCAGTCGGGTGAATCGATCGGTTCGACGTCCGTGTCTTCAGCTCTTCTTCTTCAGCTACAGATGAACCGATCGGGTGAGAGTCACCCGATCGGTTGGCGTTTTGCTTCAAGAAAACAGAGAACAGCCCCCGCTGAACCGGTCTGCGAACCGGACGGGTGACTTCTTTGTGAGCTGCGGCAGAGACCGGGTGGTGCACGCGTGCATCACCCGATCGATTGGAGATGACCAACCGACCGGGTGAGGGGCTGAAAGATGAATTCTTCGACGTTTGACCCCCTGGATCACGCGTGACTTCTCCCGTTGCTCCGGGGACTTGGGATATCATCGTTAAACGTCCCCTACGTGGTCAATCCCCTGCAATCATGGATAAACAAAGAAAAGTGAAAGAAAACGGGAAAATACACGAAAACGAATAAGAGACGGCGGAAAAACACGGAGAAACCCAAAAGAAAACATGCGTGAATATATGAAATATAAACGCACGTCAAAATCCCCCACGCTGAACTCTTCCTCGTCCTCGAGGAAGACGAGTGAGAGTAGGAGCTCGGAAGGGAAAAATAGAGAGGAAGAAAGAAAAAGAAAACTCTAAACCCTAGATCGTCCATCAGAGCCACCAAAATCAGAAACGACACACCAAGCAAGCAAACGCCAAATCACACCACTAAACCTAGGAAAGCGAGTCCAAATAAGTGTCGTGGGTCCACGCGGTGAAGCGCGAGTGAGCGTGGTCGTCTGCTAGCAAATGGTGATGCTTTCTACAATGTGCTATGAGGCTCGATATACACAAATCCAAGATATGACCCAAAATATCGATCCGAATTGAATTAAGCGGTGAATATAAGTTCAAGCATGCATGAGAAGAGTGAGAATAGAAGCGTATCACGCATCGGGGACTCCACAACTAGGGTTAAGAAAATCACGCCACTATAGCCTAGATACTAGCTAAAAAGTTCCTAAGCCAAGTGTTTTCGATAACGACGGGGGTTGAGATGATGTGGAGAAGAACACTCGGTGCAAATTCTCGCCTTCCCTTTATTCTTGGCGAGTAGGAAAAAATATTCACACGGAAATTTTTTTGGGTTTGGGCAGTTGTATTTTTTTTTGATTTTGGGCTATACACAATTTTTCTTTTCTTTTCTTTTTGGGTTTTTCTTTTCTTTTCTCCTTTTTTTTTGGATTTTTGGGTTTTTGGCTATACACATGTGTACTCTCCCAAGTGGGAGAACGGTACACGACGAGGGGATTTGCACCAAGTAAAACAAAAAAGAAGTCGAAATCTAAACACTCGGGCAAAGGAAACTATTCTCGCTAAATAGAGCATAGGCTAAATGGGTTATCCTAGTCCTTAGTTGTGGAATCCCGACGCATGCGAATTGAAGTATACGATATAAATATAGCATGCATATAGTGGAAACAAATACCGCATATTCAAATCGGAGCATGATAATCTTGGGGTCATTCCTGGACAGGTATATAAAGTAAAATCACAAAGCAGAAGCACACCAAATGCTAGTCACTACACACGACTCACAAAAAGCTAAGTGGACCCACGATGCGTGAAATGCAAGAGGACTCGAAATCCTTGGGTTAGTGAGTGTGATTATCGATGCAATGCTAGGTGTGTGTGACTTTGTGGCGATTCATCATAGGATTCATCTCTAGGAGAAAGAGCTAAAAAGGAAGAAAAGAAAAAAAAAGAAAAACACGGAGAAAAACGACTCAAATAAACGAAAAAGAAGGACTCAAACGACGCACACAGTGCGACTCCCCCAAGCTGAAGTTTGCATTGTCCTCAATGCAATATGAGTGCGTACGGGAGGGCAATGAAGATGGGGGGGATACGCACTGACACAAAAAGAAATGAAAACCAGGAAAACACATAGATGAAACTGAAAAAGAAAGAAAGATCAGAATCAAAATCAAACAAAATGAAAATAAAAATAAAAACACAAGCACGACACTCAAAAAATGAAAAAGAAGCACACACACACAAAAATGAGAAAAACAAACAAAACACGACAGCACACCAAAATAGACGTCCCCCAAGCTAGACCAGAAAGTGCTAGCGAAATGATATGATCAAGGAAATGCAGAGATATGCAAGGGGGAGTCAAAAACAAATAAGGTGAAATCAAAAAGCGACACGCGAATGGTCCCCCCCTCCGACAGAGACAAAGCAAGGCCCCCAAAAGACAGATGTGCACAAATATGGGGGGGGCAAAAGGGGGAAAGAAAGATCAAGCAGGGGCACCACCCTCCGGAGGTGGTGACGGGGCCTGCGCTGTGGACCAGGGGTCGTGGGGGGTGGAATGTGGAGCTCGGAGACGTCGGGTGGGTCTTCACGGATGTGGCGAATGAAGCTTTGAAGAAAAGGGAGGTCTCGATCGACGGACTCCTCGGTTATCCGACCACCCTGCCCAGCTAGGAGGATCATGGCCATGAATCGATCGGCTTGGTCTTGATCGGGGGCAGATGGGTTGGAGGTGGTGGGCTGAGCGGGGGGCTGTGCGCGACGAGCACGACGGGTGGGCCTAGGGTTCGAAGAGCTGGCGTCGGTGGGTTTAACACGGCGGGAAGGCATTGTGCGGGTGTCTTGTGTGTGTGCGAGTATGTAAAAGTACAATGAATCAACACAAACACGAAATACGGCCAACGAGCAAATGGAATATCTGGGGTAAAAATAAAAATTGAGCAAATGAGCGAGTTTACCCAAATGAGATGAAGATCGCTGCTCGTAGACGCCCCGATGCTACGCGATAGGAGCACGCTGTGGAGCCGCGGCGATTTCTTCAACAAGTTTCGATGTTGGGGAGAATGGGTGAAATTTAGGGTTTTGTGTGTATGGAGATGGCGGGGGAATGGAGGGAAATCGATGGTGGACGGGTAGGGAGATGGCAGGGGAAGATGATCGAGGTTGATCTTGGGGAAGAAAGAAGGCAGGCGCACGAGAGGAGTCGAAACTGCGATGATTTGGGCGATCGGGCGAGGATGGAAATGAACGGGTGGTCGGGGGGGTTTATATAGGGTTTTAAGTCGAACCGATCGGGTGACTTGTCACCCGATCAGTTGACGGTTAGGTCGAAATTCTTGCCGAAGAAATGCTACAGGCAAACCGGTCGGGTGACTTGTCAACCGATCGGTTGGCCGCTCCACTCATTTTCCCAAGAACTTAGGGCTGCTCAGCCGGTCACGTCAACCGATCGCGCTCGAACTCAACCGATCGGTTGATACTCCCCAAAAATTTCTGAAAGTTCACCCCAGCTCACCCGGTCTGCCACCCGGTCTCTTCATTACTCAACCGATCGGGTCATATGGGGGCAGATCTCGGCATGTATCTGATACATCCCAACCGATCGGGTGAGTTGTCATCCGATCGGTTGGGGCTTGTTTCCTGCAAAAACCAACAGATTTGTCTAAGTCCCCGAACGGATGTTCTCGCGGCTGATTTTATTTAAAAAAGTAGATAAAATAAAGTCAAAAATAATGCTAAAAATGGGGAAAAAGTTTAGAACATGGGTTGCCTCCCATGAAGCGCACTTGTTTAACGTCGTTGGCTCGACGCCCGCAAGAGATGTTCACGGTGGTTGATACGGGTGATGCCCGAAGTTTGGCATCTCTTCTTCATTGGAGCTGAAGGCCTTTGGAGTAGTCAGCAGCTGGAGAAATACTTGCTCGACTACCCTCTCCTTATTCTTGGGATCTGGGGGCTTTTCCTTGGTGTTGGCGCTTCCCGCCATCTTCTTCAGGATCCGGACTTCGTCTTTAGTGAGGTCCGTGGGTTCTTTCCCCGTTCTCCTCACAGGAGGAGCCTTGGGGAACCCGGGAGGGGTCGTTCTTGCTGCACTCGGTTTTCCAGCAGCTTCTTTGTACTTGGGGCCGTCTCCATCTTCTGAATCCCCCAAGTCATCGGGGGGGTTTCTTAGGAGAATCTCCCAGGAGCTATCCTCTGCAGCTTTTTCCTCTTCTACCTCGAGCAAATTACACCGGGGGTCATCTGGGGGATCGGGGTACTTCATGGATAACCCCAGATCAAATTCAACCTTTTCTCCGCTGACGTTCAAAGAGAGTTTTCCGTTCGTCACATCTATTAGAACGCCAGCAGTGGCCATGAAAGGCCGTCCCAGGATGATGGGGGTGTGTGCGTCTTCAGGCATGTCCATGACTACAAAGTCCACAGGCACATGCACCCCTCTCACATTCACGGGGAGGTCATCAACAATTCCCACCGGATATTTGACCGATCGGTCAGCTAGTTGTAAGGTCATACCGGTGGGCTCCAAATCACCCACTCCTATCCTTCTATACATCGACAAGGGCATCAAGCTAACACTCGCTCCTAGATCGACGAGTGCACGATGAATCTTCACCGCCCCGATCGTGCAAGGAATAGAGAAGCTCCCCGGGTCCTTGAGTTTCGGCGGGTTTGCCCTCTGAATAAGAGCGCTACATTCCTCCGTCAGCACTACTTTCTCCTTTCTAGACCCTCTAGTCACCAAATCTTTCAAGAATTTTGCATAGGAGGGGATTGTTTCGATTGCTTCTAGGAAGGGGATTTGCAGGCTTAGGTCCTTAACCATGGCGAAGAACTTGCCATATTTTTCATCAATTTTTGCCTGAGCCAACCGTTGTGGAAATGGCACAACGGGTTTATACACTTTCGGGCTCTCTTCCTCCTTCTTCTTCTCTTCTTCAGAGGCTCCCTCCGGAGTCATAGGATTTGATGACGAAGCACCGGCGTCATTTGATTTTTCGGTCGGTCTCTCAACGACCAATGGTGCCTCCGGGTTGCTAGGGGGCACTCTAGTAGGAATTTGTGTCCCGCTTCTTAGAACAATAGCGGACACATTTGCGTGCTCGTGCACGAGTGCCGATGTTTGGGTTACTCCCCTCGGGTTCACCTCTGGTTGTGGCGGTAATTGGTTTTGTGACCTTGCAAGGTTCGCCACTTGTAACCCCAGCTGGGTTACTTGGTCCGTGAGGGTCCGCTGACCCATTTCCAGCTTTTGGTTTATCTTCTCCTGGTTGGTAATATATTGAGTCAAGAGAGACTCAACCGGAGAGACGGCCCTCTGTTGGCCATACTGCTGCTACTGCCGGAACGGCTGCTGAGTCTTGGGGGCGTAAGATTATTGCTGAGGTTGTTGCTGAAATGGTTGCTGCTGAAATGGTTGCTGCTGAACCTGATTCTGCTGTGACCTAGCCGGCTGATATGTTTGTTGCTGCGGCTGCTGAGACGGCGAGGGCTGAAATGGTGGTCGGTAATTGAAGTTTGGGTGGTTCCGGTTGTTTGGAGAGTAGGCCGGGTTGGAATTTGTCCTTGGCGGATACGGCGCATTTCCCGTGGGGTTGTAAAATAGTGCGCTCGCCTGATCCAGCGGTGGTGAGATATCACCACCGTCGAATTCCCCAAAGAATTCGGACTCCACCGCAGAAATTTGCTGTGTACCGGCCCCACCGGCTCCTACCATTAGTGCGGAGATCTGGGTCGAAAGCAAGTCGAACTTGCTTGAAAGTTTGTCGACGTCCTCGACTCTGTGTATACCCCCTGATCTGGGTGTGGCTCTCTCGTCACACCACCGCTCATTGTTGGATGCCATATTTTCCAGAATATGCCCAGCATCCTCCTCGATCCTAGACATGAAGGAACCCCCAGCCGCGGCGTCCATAGAAGATTTCAGGTCATCCCTCAACCCATTGTAGAATAGATTAATAATCTACCACTTCGGAAGCTCATGGTGAGGGCATCTTCTTTGCATCTCTTTATATCTCGTCCAAGCTTCATGCAAGGACTCGTGGCTGGCCTGGGAGAAGGAGGAGATCTCACTCCTCAACTTCATGGTCTTCCCCGGAGGAAAGAACTTCGTCAGAAAAGCATTGGAGAGCTTCTCCCAGGTGTTGAAAGTGTTGGGGTCCTTCCCCCTTAGCCATTGCTTGGCTTTGTCTCGCAAAGAGAAGGGGAACAGCTTCAGACGGATAGCCTCTGTTGTGACACCATTAATCCGGAAGGTGTCACACTTCTCCAAGAAGGAGTCTAGGTGCTCAATCGGGCTCTCCATGGGTGCACCCGCAAACTGGTCCTGTTGGATCCATGTCACTAGAGACGGCTTCAGCTCAAAGCTTTGGGCCGCAATAGCTGGAGATCGGATGGCGGAAGTCGACTCGATGGATGGCATCGAGTACTCTAGCAGAGACTTGTGAGGTGGGGTGTTATCCTCCATGGATTCGGGATCTTCTCTTCTTCGCTTCTCAGCGGCCAAACGCCTAAGGGTGGCGTTAATCTCTGGATCGAGGGGAATCAAGTCGTCAAGACTCCTTGAACTCCTGCGCATGAAAAACAACAAACACCCGTGAAGCGACAAGTGGGAAAGAAACAGATAAAATAAGAAATAAAAATAAGAAAAAGAAAAAAGAAAAAGGAGAATGTGAAAATTATCGCGAGGTAGGGATGTGAGCTAGACACGAGGGTTCAAGAGATCCTAGAATAACAAGCACGTTGCCTCCCCGGCAACAGCGCCATAAACTTGACCGACGCCCCGCTTGCGTTGCGGCGGTGCGGTGTCGTTTACCGCAAGTTTCACGGTTAGTGTAGGGTGCGGGAATATCGAACTCAGGGAGGCGAGATTGTGCTTAGGTCAGGTAGGACCTAAATCACACCGAGGGGCGAGCTAGCCCGAATCGGTGAATGGTTGTCACGAAAGGAAATAAAAGGGTATGAACAACAAGAAAGAAAACCTGGGACTTTGGTTTCCAACCCGACGAGAGACTCTCGCCGATACGGCCTACGGGTATGGATAGCGATCGGGATTAGGGTCTAATGGTGAGACGTTGCCTCTGAAAGTGGTACCGGCGTCCCATGGGCCCGATATTCCGGTCGGTGCCCAGGATGATACACCGGACTTCCCGGATTCGATCAGTGGGCACTCCCGTGTCCATTAACACTGATCGATCCCGGGAGCACTAAGCCCGCAACGATATCTCCCAATGTCTCGTCCTGCCGCTCCCGCGTGCTAGGATTCGGCGTCTACGCTAAGGGTGTGAGCTATGGCTAGGGAGTCAACCGCCAAGTTTATTCACCCTTGGCCCAACGGTCAAAGGCGGTCTTTTTCCCGCCGATGACAATGAAACACCCCGCGTAACCGTTAGATTCCTACTCCCTATCGATTTCCTAACCCTATGTATGCATCGGGAAGAGCCCCCGAAGGGGTTTCCACCAAAATCCCAGATTTGGGAACTACTCACAAAAATTCATGAAAAAGCGATCTAAATGAAATTTAACCGTTGGAATCATAATCGGACAATTGCAATGCGGAAGTAATAGAGTAATAAAGACAATACTAAAATTTTAGAAAGATCTGAAAACTTACGAAAGAGTAACAATTACAGCCGTCACAAGGAGATAAAACAGTAGAAAAAACAACAGCTCCCGTTTCTGGAACCATAGGGGTTCTATTTATAGACCTTCGTATCAACCGATCGGTTGACAAGTCAACCGATCGGTTGATCCGTTACAAATTAATAACAGAAAACGGCGAGCTTTCACCCGATCACATGAACCGGTCGGGTGAGTTCTTGAGTGACCGGTTGGATCGTGGAGCAGTCGGGTGAATCGATCGGTTCGACGTCCGTGTCTTCAGCTCTTCTTCTTCAGCTACAGATGAACCGATCGGGTGAGAGTCACCCGATCGGTTGGCGTTTTGCTTCGAGAAAACAGAGAACAGCCCCCGCTGAACCGGTCTGCGAACCAGTCGGGTGACTTCTTTGTGAGCTGCGGCAGAGACCGGGTGGTGCACGCGTGCATCACCCGATCGGTTGGAGATGACCAACCGACCGGGTGAGGGGCTGAAAGATGAATTCTTCGACCTTTGACCCCCTGGATCACGCGTGACTTATCCCGTTGCTCCGGGGACTTGGGATATCATCGTTAAACGTCCCCTACGTGGTCAATCCCCTGCAATCATGGATAAACAAAGAAAAGTGAAAGAAAACGGGAAAATACACGAAAACGAATAAGAGACGGCGGAAAAACACGGAGAAACACAAAAGAAAACGTGCGTGAATATATGAAATATAAACGCACGTCAGAACTCCCCAGACGATGGAGGTGAGGAGGGTACCTGCTCAGCAGGTGGATGAGAGGGCTCAGCGAGAAAGATGTTCAACGTTTCTCCTGACGACGACGGACCGGAAGGATCCATGGAATCGATCGACAGAAGCTAGGTCAAGAAGCAACGAGAAAAACACGAGAAGAGAAATCGAACCTAAAACGAGAGACAGAGACGAGGCAATCGAGGTCTGAGAGGCGTAATCGACAGACGAGACGACGGAAAAACACCGACGGAACGATTGACTGAGGGTTCGAACCGGAGGAGACAAAGGGGTTTTCAATCGGAGGAGAGAGAAAAAATGCGATCGAAATGAAATTTCTCGATGAAATAACGAAGGGGCAAATGAATCTGGGCTGTTGGATCAAAGAGTCGACAGCTCAGATCAAAAGAGCGAACCGCCACAATAGGAGACAATCGACTGATGATCAATAGTCAGTCGATTGGTTGAAGTGATAAGAAATGAGCTTAGGTGGACAGACAGTCGACTGCTGGGTAATATACAGTCGCATGTCCGTGAGCCAGTCAACTGTATTATACTCATCAGTCGACTGACTGAGAATCAATAAAATTGATGATAAAACAGAGACAACTGACGAAATTGACAGGCGCCTGATGACTAAAATGCAGTCGCCTGTTAATCAAACAGTCGACTGTAAATTTGTCTTCAGTCGCCTGGGCGAAAGATACAATCTGCTGACAGAGAATATAGAGTAGGGCAGTCGACTGTCAAAAGAAAGACAGTCGTCTGTCCTGGTCCAAAAATGCACGGTGAGGTTAAAATCCATAGGATATGCACAACTCACCCTAGGACCTATACTCTAACATAAACTAATCATAAAATCAATATCAAACGATAAATCATTTATAACACAAATCTCTTAAGATAATATGAAAACTCATGTAAACACAGAAATCTCAATAGCATGTCTTAAAACCAATACATGATATATCAAATGAAGAGAGGCAATATGATGATATGAGTTCAAAAGAAGTTATAACAAGAAGGTTGAACTCCTAAATTTCAGATTCACCCATAATCCCTAATTCTCCACGTAACATCACAAATGAATCTTCTTTAAGAGGTTTTGTGAAGATGTCGCCGATTTGTTTTTGGGTTTCAATGTACTCTAAGATGCAGATGTCCTTCTTAGCTACATGATCATTGATAAAGTGGTGTCTCACATCTATGTGTTTGGTACAGAAGTGATGTAACGGTTTCTTGGAAAGACATGTGGCACTTTGGTTATCAACCATGATAGGGCAAGTATCACAATTGACACCATAGTCCATAAGAGAGTGTCCCATCCAAAGAACTTGTGCACATGCAAGACCCGCGACAATATATTCCGCTTCAGTTGTGGACAATGATACCGAGTTCTGTTTCTTGGAAAACAAAGAAACTAAGGAATTTCCTAGGAAATGGCAAGTGCCACTAGTACTTTTCCTATCGGATTTGCATCCTGCAAATTCGGCATCACTATATGATATTAACTCATATATGCTAGATTTAGGGTATAGTAACCCATAATCTAGAGAATGATTGAGATAACGAAAGATTTGTTTAACCGCAATCAAGTGTGACTCCTTAGGTCTAGCTTGATATCTAGCACACAAGCATACGGAAAACATGATAGCGGGCCTACTAGCAGTTAAATAGAGTAAGCTACCGATCATACCTCGATATAGAAGAACGTCTACATCTTTCCGTTCTCATCCTTGTGTAGATGGGTTATCGTACTCATAGGAGTCCTTTTGCTTGAAGACGATTCCATCCCGAATCGCTTGATAAGCTCCCATGTGTACTTAGTTTGATGTAGGAAAGTCACATCCTTCCTTTGTCAAATTTGTAGTCCAAGGAAGTAGTTGAGCTCTCCCATATGGCTCATCTCGAATTCATCCTTCATAGACTTAGAAAATTCTTGACAAAGATTAAAGTTAGTAGAACCAAATATTATATCGTCTACATAAACTTGAATCAATAGGATGTCATTTCCATAATCCTTAATGAAAAGTGTTGAATCAACTTCACCCATTTTAAAACCTAAATCCAAAAGAAAGGTCTTGAGTCGATCATACCAAGCTCTCGAAGCTTGTCTCAACCCATATAACGCTTTATTAAGTTTGAAAACATGGTTTGGAAATTTTTCATGAATGAAACCGAGAGGTTGAGAAACATACACTTCTTCATTGACAATACCATTTTAAAATGCACTTTTAACATCCATTTGAAATAATTTGAAATTCTTATGAGATGCAAAAGATAAAAGCAATCTAATAGCTTCTAATCTAGCTACGGGGGCAGAGGATTCTTCGAAATCGATACCTTCTTCTTGTCGGTAGCCTTGAGCTACTAACCTTGCTTTGTTTCTTGTGATTACCTCGTTCTCATCGGTCTTGTTCTTGAAGATCCACTTGGTCCCAATAACTTGATGACCACTTGGAAGAGGAACGAGCTCCCAAACTTCATTTCTCTCGAATTGCATTAGTTCTTCTTCCATTGCCACTATCCAAGAGCTATCCTCACAAGCTTCTTGGATGTTCTTTGGCTCAATGGTAGAGACAAATGCGCAATGAGAGAATTCTTCAATTCTAGACCTCGTTCGAACACCTACACCAATATCTCCAATAATTTGGTCATGTGGATGGTTGCGAACGGTTGCGTAAGCTTTGGGTATTCCTGCATCACTTGGAACATCTTCAACAATCTCATTAGTAGTGTTAGTCTCAATAATAGAATCATTAATCTTGACATTACTAAGAGAATCACATATAGCATCTACACTATCATTTACAACATAAGGAAAATCAAAATCTTCATAAAATGATACATGTAGTGACTCCTCGATCGTTCAAGATGTTTTGTAGTATATCCGGTAGGCCTTACTACGTGTGGAATATCCAACAAAAAATTCCTTCATCGGATCTTGGCACAAATTTATCTAAGTTACCAAAAGTATTCTTGATAAAACATTTTGAACCAAAAACTCGAAAATATTTAACTTGAGGCTTTTTGTCATAAAATAACTCAAAACAAGTTTTGTTCGTTCGGGGTCTCACTAGGATCCTATTGAGCACATAACATGCCGTGTGCACCACTTCTGCCCAAAATTGTAGTCCAAGATGACTATCATGGAGCACAGTACGAGCACACTCAATAAGAGTCCTATTCTTTCTCTCTACAACACCATTTTATGGTGGTCTCTGAGGAAAGGAAAAA
This sequence comes from Scilla litardierei, assembly GCA_030789695.1. Lineage (NCBI taxonomy): Eukaryota > Viridiplantae > Streptophyta > Magnoliopsida > Asparagales > Asparagaceae > Scilla > Scilla litardierei. Next base: position 142,239,961 of record CM061142.1, read on the forward strand.
TTGTGAGTTATCCCGGTGTCATCACAAAACTTTATAAAAGACTTATTCTAAAATTCTCCTCTATGATCACTACGGATAGTGATAATGGTGGATCCTAAGAGATTCTGAATCTTCTTTGCAAATATGGTAAACTCTTCAAAAGCTTCATTCTTATTAGTTAAGAATGAAACCCAAGTAAATCTAGAAAAGTCGTCAACGACAACTAATCCATAATGAGCATTACCTAAAGAAGCGGTTCTAGTTAGCCCAAACAAATCTAGATGAAGAAGCTATAGGGGGCTCTTAGAAGTAATGCCTTCTTTAAGCTTAAAAGATGATTTACTAAGTTTACCTCTTTGACATGAATAACAAAAGTTTTTCTTACTAAAAGTAATTTTTGGAAAACCTTTGACTAGATCATGCTTAGCTAACTTATATAAGTGTTTGAAATGAACATGACCAAAATGGCAATGCCATAATAGTTGTTCATTTGTATTAGCAACAAAGTACTGTTCTACGGTTTTAGGCAAGCCCAAATAATAAATATTTTACGCCTAATACCAGTAAATAAGACATGTGAATTAGAATCAACAATATTACACAATCCTTCTCCAAAGTTAACCATGTAACATTTGTCACAAAGTTGACTAATGGATATGAGATTGTGACACAAACCACAAACTAGATATACATTAGTGATTAAAGGTTTGGAGGAGTTTCCAACTATACCTACTCCAATGATGGTTCCCTTTTGGTTACCTCCAAAAGTGACTGTTGCACCATCCTTGATGCTAATCACTTCGGAGAGCAATGAGGGATCTCCTGTCATGTGTTTGGAGCAACCACTGTTGAGAATCCATCCTTTTCTTTTAGAGCTAGTTTGATCTTTATTGCTCTTTTTCTTTCTTTTGGGTACGTACATAGTATACCATAAGCTCATGGTACCCATTTTTTGTTGGGTCCAAGGGAATTAGCCCTTTGGAAGCCAAGTCCAAATGGACTTTCTCTTCCCAACATAATTACTATTATTAATAACATCATGAAAATAGGAATCCACATATGCATTCATATCATTTAAGCTAGTGTTCTTAGGACCCCAGATGGTGTATGTTTTGGGAGTCCTTTTCCTAGTTGCATGCATAGTTGTTAGATTTCTATGTGGTGCATGCTTCTTAGGAACATGGTTTCTAGCATAAAAATGAGGTGGTGGATATGCATGGGACATATGAGGATTATATGTATGCTTGGCAACATGCATGTTGTATGAAACATAAGGGTCATGCATGACATGTGGAGGTTGTGCATACATGTAAGAATGATGCGTTTGAGTATATGGGTGTATAGGAGAATGTACATAAGTATTTCTCATGTGTGGATTTGTACGTATACATGGGTGTAGAGCCTAAAAAGTGTCATGAGTATCCACTTGTGAAGTAGGAGATTTCATACGTGGATGAAGGTTTGTGTACATGTAAGCATAGCTTCTCTTTTGGTTTCCACCCTTAGTAGGTTTCTTTCCAAAAAGTGGAGACGGTGAAGTGGTGACTTTCTTGGTAGGTTTACTATCTATAGTGTCTTTGACACCACTTGTGGATGCACCGGAGGAAGGCCTCACAAAGTCTATAGTTACACCACTATAGGAGGTGCGACCATTGGATGCATTTGCATTCACAAAACCAAGACCAACACGATATGTGGCCGTAAATTAGTTTGCTAGCAAATCGTCCAATTGTCCTTTTCCCTTATTAAATCTCACAATACGGGAGGACATGAGCTCATATTTCTCCTTAAGAGAAGAAATGTTGGTATCCAAGGTGGACACCCGTGCTTTGAGCTCGTGCACTTGGGTTTTAAGAAAATCATTCTCTAAACCCAATTATGTGTGTCGTGAAACTAGATCACTATTATCCTTATGATGTGATTGATCTAGTTGAGATTTGAGGGTATTTACCTCATTTCTCACAGTGACATTCTGAGAAGCTAAATTCGCTTTCTCAAGGATTAAAGTATCAACAATGGTGTCATTGTTGATAATGCATGGAATAGATGGATTGCTAACATTCAATTTCTTTGAACTAGTATATCTAAGCATTAAAGATTGATACTTAGCAAATAATTCTTCATTAGCAATACACAATTCATCCATAGTTACCTCGGTATCATCCATGTCGGAATCACTTTCCTCGGAGAGTGAATCTTCTCGGGCCATGAAACACATGTGGGCACTTTCACCCTTCTCATCATTGGATTCGCTTGATGAGTCTCCACTTGAATAATCGAATGTACCTACTAGTCCTTTCTTCTTATCTTTCTTATTCTTGTCGGACTTGTGGTACTTCGGAGCCTTCCACTTCTCTTTGTTTCGTAGCATTGGGCAATACTTCTTGATATGCCCTGGCTTATTACACTTAAAGCAAAGAGATGAAGTTTTGTTAGTAGAATCAAATCTATTCTTAGAGGGAAATTTACCTTTGCGAAAGAAGCGTTGGAACTTCTTCGCCATTTGGGCCATTTCACCCAAGTCCATCTCATTTTCTGATTCTTCACTATCGGACGATGAGGAGTTGGCGTTAAATGCCAAAGCTTTCTTCTTGGCCTCCGAAGGTTTCATCATAGCTCGAATCTTTAATCGGTTCTCCCGTCTTACTTCATAAAACATGAGAGTCCCGATAAGATTCATAACTGTGTAAGTCTTCAATTCGTTGACCTCCTCGATGGCGATAGCTCTTCTTTCCCATTTGGAGGTCATCCCCATTATGATCTTCCTTACCTTATCTTGTTGGGAATAGACTTGTCCGAGAGCTTCCAATTCCTTTGTGATATCGGTAAAACGTCTGTACATTGATGCTATGCTTTCATTTTCCTTCATATGAAACATATCGAAGTTTTGCACGGCAACATAGAGTTTGGAAAGTTTTACATTGTTCGTTCCCTCATGGGTAACGACGAGATGGTTCCAAATTTGATATGCACTCTTACATGTACATATCTTGTTGAACTCATATGGGTCCAACGTACAATGAAGAGCATTCATTGCCTTTGCGTTGTTGACTTCGGTGGATTTCTCGGTAGCCGTCCATTTTTCGAAATCCTCTTCGGTAGGCTCGACGTATTCCTTGTGGAGGGTTCTCCATAGGGAAGCACTCCTTAGGAATGTCTCCATCTGGCATTTTCAATAGCCAAAATTCATGCCATTGAAACGCGGAGGACGCACCGTTGATTGACCTTCGAAAACTGTGGACGCTCCATCATGATTGTGATTGTTATACGAAGACGGTGGATGAACGTTGTTGTTGTTGGATGCCATAGCTATAAACTTGTGCTCTGATACCAATTCTAAGGTCCCTGGCTATGAGGAAAATACTAGAAGAGGGGTTGAATAGTGTTTATGCAATTTAAAAAGATAGGTACACCAATTTAAATTCCTAACCAACAAATAGTGCGGAATAGAAATAAACCCAAGATGAAACAAATGCAAACGCAAGGATGTTTCAAGGGTTCGGATTACCCAAGTCACTTCTCGACTTGTTCCCGGTAATCCTACGTCCCTTCCACCTAGTTAACAACCGGATACTCAAGTTAGAAGCCTAACTTAAGGTTTCCTTAACACCCACTTGTAGCAACCCTACAAGTGAAATCGAAATACAATCGATTGACCTTAACTCCCACAACTTGTGAGCAAGCAAACCACTCTCACGAACCGAGAGTAAACTCAATAACGAAAGTTATGAAAATATGAAAGCAACACTTACAATCACCTATGCCTTGAAGTAGAACTTGAAGGAGAAGTGTGATGTGTGTTGAAAGACTCTCTTAGAAGAGAAGAAAGCCATTTCTCTTGACTGCACCAAATGCCTAGAAGATATCTCTTTGGTTCTAGGTTGGAAAGCAAGAGATTGAAGATTGGAATTCTAGGGCTTAGGATTTGAGAGCTTTGATCTTTAGAGATTGAAAGCTTGAATGTTTGAGCAAGTGAGTTGGTAACCTCTCAATGGAACAGTAGAGGCCCCTTTTATAGGTTTCTCAAACTCTACAAACGAAATCAGCAAAACCCCCTTTGAAATCCGGGAGGAAAAACTCAACGGATAGAATCTGCACCCGCGACAGTCGACTGTTGAAGATTCACAGTCGACTGTTGCACAGTGACAGAGGGTAGGTGACAATTCATAACGGTAACTTACAACGTGGACAGTCGACTGATGAGGCATAGACAGTCGACTGTTGAACCAACGGGCGACTGTAAATCCTACAACATGCGACTGGCCGAAACAGGGTAAGCAGATGAAATCTGCAAAAACGTCTGGAAGAACAGGACAGACGACTGATGAAGAGAAGACAGTCGACTGTTCATCTGAACAGGCGACTGTAATTCCTTATACAGACGACTGTCAAAACCCTGAGATTTTCCAGAGAGTTGAGTCATCAAATAGGCTCAAGGATAGACCACTGAAGAAGCATTGACAGTCAACTGATCCAATGGACAGTCGACTGTATATACAACAGTAGTCGACTGGCAAGAATAAACAGAGAGACTAGGGTTTGGGCTAAAGACAGACATGCGACTGATTTACAAAACACAGTCGACTGTCACTTGGACAGGCGCCTGTGAATCGTTCATAAGTCGCCTGAGAGAATTAAAGCAGAGAAGCTCAAAACTAGACTGAAAAAGTTTGTGCATAACAGGCGACTGTAGAACAAAACACATTCGACTGTTTTGAGACAGGCGACTGTAAAACGTTCAGCAGTCGACTGTTATAAACAAGACATGCACAGTCTAGATAGAAATGAATTAGAGTCTTAGGAAGGTTGATCTAATGAAATCCTAAGACTGAAATGACGAGTGTGCTCTAACAATGTTCTACTTCTAAGCTACATACTAGAAGAGAAACAAGAAATTTACATTTGACGAACTCTCTCTTCTATCCAACGCATGAGCTTGAAGTCTTCTAGGAGCTTCAATCACCATCTACGATCATCCAATCCATTTCATTTGATTTCAATGATATTTGAGTATCATCCATTGCTAGTTAATCTTCATAATAAGCTTAGGCAATGGATTAACTGCAAATAGAGGATTAGTCACAAGTATTTATGTTTGCTCATCATTAACACCAAGTAGGGAGAAGTCCAATACTCAACAGGGTTTACCGTGATGCTTCTTATCATCTCTAACCTGGAAAATGGCCAAGATGCTTACCTACATTAGTGTGGTATGGAGGTAGCCGTAAGGTGGTTAAGATACATCTACGAACCCTACTACGATGCACCAACCCCACCCAAAGTGTCATAACCAGTCGTCTGCTAGTTTTTATTCCATCTATAATCGATAGGTTTATATTTCAAGGGCTGTGTCCAATCCTCCGTCTAGGTTTTACAACCTTTTCATTCAATTCATCAATTAAACAAAACATGGAAACTCTTAATAATACTAAGATATGAGCACAGAAATGATTTCAACTGAGCAGATGAGTCTAATTAAGCTAAAAATATTTTTCTAAAGCTAGTATGTATCTTTCTATAATTAACAGAAATTTTTTTTAATTTAAAAAGGTCGAAAACTAATTTTAAACTAAGAAAACGATTTTCACAATATATTCGAAGATTTATTCAGGGCAAACCATACGACAGAATTCTTCCAATAAGGGGTCAAAGTGACCGTCTCGTTTAGTACGATATACATCCTTAAATGAATATACTTTAATTGAGTTTTATCTTCAAAAAATTACTGTGGGAAATATACTTGCCTTTTGGTGATGAAACCAGTGCCAATGAGTCTGTTTCGTCGTTCTGGATTTTATGTGCATTCCCTCGTATTTTTCTGGATTTTTAAATCAACCATGGCAATTTTCTAGGATTTTAGAAGCTAACATCACATTTATCAATATTTAAAATAAATGTCCTAAACTTGCAAAATCGATATCTTCCAATCTACACGTTGGATTTTTATGTTCTTGCTGTCCAAATTTTCCTTTTGACGAGTAATTTCAGATTATGTAGGGTTTAGTATATGGTTTACATGAAAATAGTTAGAAACAATTTATTTTGACATTTAGCAATAAATACGGATAACTTTAAAAATTCATAAGAAATAGGGTACTTAAATGATTGGAGCGATCTTAGTGTCCGCGTGATCGTATGAAAGGCGCGAATATTTCTGCGTTATTAGATTTTTTTCTTATTAAGCTAAATATGATTTAGCAATAAAATAATATTATAACTTACATAAAGTATACTATTTTCATTATATAACATAACTTGTATATTATAAAACAAGCGGTGTACATAGAAAAACAAAACTTACCCTCGTGTTTCTCTCGTGTTTCTCGCTGGTGGCACTAGCTTGTGCTTACCATGGGGGGGGGGAAGTTGAGGGGCTCGCTAGGTGATGATGTCGCCGGCGACGACGTAGGGGACAGCGGTTGGCGTGGAGGGCAGCGACGGACGTGGTAGGAGATGGCGGGGTGATCAGGGTGGTGTGGAGTTCGGGCGGAGCTTTGGAGAGAGGGTGCGGATCTAGGCGGAGGGGAGGGGCACGGGCACAAGATAGGGGTGTTGCACGGGGTGGCTTGGGGTTGTCGGTGGTCTTGGTCAACAGTGGAGTTGGTCGGAGCTTCATGGGTTGGACAGGAGATGCGTGCGGCGAGTTGGCAGGAGGCAGTTTTCAGGCGGGGCATAGGAGCTTGGGTCGGAGTACAGGCATTCGGGAGGAGGCGCAAAGTAGCACGTGGCGGTGAGAAGAGGTGCGCATGGATCTCAGGGATGGCTGGGTAAGGGGCTGGGTCAGTGGCGAGGTGGCGCGCACGGAGGGCAGAGGGCAGGGGATATGTGGGTTCGTTCATGGCTGAGTGAGGGGAGAAACGAGGGGGAATGACAGGGTTTAAATAAAATAATTACATAGTATTAATAATAGGCATTTAATGACGGTTTGTGGGTGTTTAGGGGGATAAATCAGAGATTAAGGTGCGGAAAACGTGAAAACGTTTTCCTCAATCTCTGCCAACAAATGGGTGTTAGGATGATTAATTAATTAACTAAGGTAATTAGTAGAGATTTAAATCTAATTGTAAAGGGTAAAAACGAAATTGGTTAAATGAAAATTACGATTTTGCCCACGAAACTAAACGTGTCCGAAAAATTACGAAAACAGTACCACGGGTCTGTATCATCACGAGGATCATGAATACGAAGTCCAATCACTACTAGAAAATAGAGCAACAGCCACGTGACATCTGCAATGGAACGATTCCGTGGCAATTGTTTCTTCTTTAGCCACGGACGATTCCGTGGCTATTGTTTCGTGGCTAATGTAGTAATAGCCACCGATTTTTCATGGCAAATAGAAAGTGGCCACGGATATATCATTCACTAGACTTTCCGTCAGAGTAAAATAAGTGCCACAGAAATAATCTGGTGCTGATATCCCTGTCAAATATTTATTTGGAACGGAATCATCGAAAACCGTGGCGCGTAATTCTGGCGGGCAAACGAAAAATATAATGGAAAAGGACAACTAATTAGACCTAAAGAATTTATACTGTATCAAAATCCCTCTCCTCTCGAGCCTCTCTTTCTCTCTCGACGAAAGCCGGTGACGATCCGTATCAAACCCCCTCTCGAGCCTCTCTCTCCCTCTAGACGAAAGCCAGCGACGATCCGTCTCTCGAGCGACGAACCCACGGCGACGATCCGTCCCTCGAGCGACGAACCCACGACGACGATCCATCCCTCGAGCGATGCACCCACGGCCGATGTGATCAAAGCTCAGTGACTTGTGTTTATATTTCATATATTCACACACGTTTTCTTTTGTGTTTTTCCGTTGTTTTCCGTCGTCTTGTATTCGTTTTCTCGTGTTTTCTTGTTTTCTTTCACTTTTCCGTGTTTTTGTATATTTGCAGGAGTTTACTGGCGTAGGGGACATAAAACGAAGATATCATGAGTCCCCGGAGCAACGGTCGCAGTCACGCGTGATCCAGGGGGTCAAACGACGAAGATTGCATCTTTCAGCCCCTCACCCGACCGGTTGGTCATTTCCAACCGATCGGGTGATGCACGCGTGCACCATCCGGACACAAGTTGGAGCGGCCAAGAAGTCACCCGGTCGGTTCAGAGCCCAGTTCAAACGCCCCAACTCTCTGGAATTTGATGTTATATGCCAACCGATCTGGTGACCTTCACCCGATCCGTTCACCTGTAGCCGATTCTCCGAAGCCATCACACGGAGAGCTCAATCGACCGGTTCACCCGACGGCACGAAGATCCAACCGATCAGCTTCAACCCTCAACCGACCGTGCCATGTGACCGGGTGAAGTCCCGTGTTGAACTATCGAAGAAACGAAGCAGGTCACCCTATCGGTTGACTTTTCAACCGATCGGGTGAAATCGTATTCTATATATATGACCCCTAGGTTTTCCAGAAACGAGTGTTGTTATTTTTTGCTGTTTTTTCTCTCTCTTGACGGCTGTAATTTTACAGATATTTGTAAGTTTTCCGATCTTTACCAAACTTTAATATAGTTTTATTAGCATTGCTCTTACTGCTTTTTAATCGCTTGATCATGTTTTTAACGGTCGATTTTGATTTAGATTGTTTTTTAGTAAATATGTGTGAGTAGTTCTCAAATCTGGGATTTTGGTGGAAACCCCTTCATGGGTTCTCCTCGATGTGTCCATAGGACTAGGAAATCGATAGGGATTAGGAATCTACCGGTTACGCGGGGTGTTTTATTGTCATCGGCAGGAAAAAGACAGCCTTTGACTGTTGGGCCAAGGGAGAATAAACTTGGTGGTTGACTCCCTAGCCATAGCTCGCGCCCTTAGCATAGACGTCGAATCCTAGCGCAGGGGAGCGGCAGGATGAGGAGGTTGGAGTTATCGTTGCGAGCTTAATGCTCCCGGAGTCGGTCAGTGTTAATGGACATGGGAATGCCCACTGACCGAACCCGGGAAGTCCGGCGTATCATCCTGGGCACCGACCGGAATATCGGGCCCATGGGACGCTGGTACCACTCTTAGAGGCAACGTCTCACCATTAGACCCTAATTTCGATCGTTATCCTACCCGTAGGCCGTATCGACGAGAATCGCACGATAGGGTGGAAATCGAAGTCCCGGGTTTTTTCTTTATATTGTTTATCCCTTGCATTCTATTTTTCGTGACAACCCATCATTCGATTCGGGCTAGCTCGCCCATGGGGTGAATCCGATCCTTCTTGACACAAGCACAACCACGCCTCCCTGAGTTCGACCCCCAAGCCACACTACGACACCGTGCGCTTGCGGTTAGAAATATTTAAATCTCACGCCCCCAATTATATATTGCACACATGATAGACGCGTCAAACGTGGGGGACGTCAAGCTTTATGGCGCCGTTGCCAGGGAGGCAACGTGCTTGTCATTTTAGGATTTCATGAACCCTTGAGTCTAGCTCACATCTCTATCTCGCGATAATTTTCGCATTCTTCTTTTTCCTTTTTATTTTCTTATTTTTATTTTTATTTTTATTTTTTATTTTATCTGTTTCTTTCCCACTTTTCGCTTCACGTGTGTTTATTGTTTTTCATGTGCAAGAGTTCAAGAAGTCTCGACGACTTGATTCCCGTTGATCCAGAGATAAACGCCACCATAAGGCGTTGGCCGCCGAGAAGCGAAGAAGAGAGGATCCTGAAACCATGGGGGAGAACACCCCGCCTCACAAGTCCCTGCTGGAGTACTCGATGCCATCCATCGAGTCCACCTCCGCCATCCATCCTCCTGCTATTACGGTGCAAAGCTTCGAGCTTAAGTCGTCTTTGGTGACATGGATCCAGCAGGATCAATTTTCGGGTGCACACATGGAGAGCCCCATTGAACATTTGGACTCCTTGGAGAAATATGACACCTTCCGGATAAACGGTGTCACAACTGAGGTGATCCGTCTGAAGCTATTCTCCTTCTCTCTGAGAGACAAGGCCATGCTGTGGCTTGGGGGGAAGGACCCAAATACGTTCAACACTTGGGAGAAGCTATCGAACGCTTTTCTAATGAAGTTCTTTCCTCCGGGGAAGACCATGAAGCTGAGGAGTGAAATCTCCTCCTTCTCCCAGGCCAGCCATGAGTCTCTGCATGAAGCCTGGACCAGATACAAGGAAATGCAGCGGAGATGTCCCCACAATGAGCTCCCCAAGTGGCAGATCATAAATCCGTTTTATAATGGGTTGAGGGACGATTTAAAATCTTCCATGGACGCCGCGGCTGGAGGGTCCTTTATGTTAAGAAGTGAAGAAGATGCCGGATAAATTCTAGAAAATATGGCATCCAACAATGAGCGGTGGTGTGACGAGAGAGCCACACCTAGATCTGGGGGTATCCACAGGGTCGAGGACGTCGACAAATTATCCAGCAAGTTTGACTTGTTGTCGGCCCAGATCTCCGCATTGATGGTAGGCGCCGGTGGCACCGGTACACAATATATTGCCGCGGTGGAAACCGAAGTCATGGGGGAATTCGACGGTGGCAACATCTCACCACCGTTGGACCAAGCGAGCGCATTGTTCTACAATCCTACGGGTAATGAGCCTTTTCCACCACGAACAAACTCCAACCCGGCCTACTCTCCTAACAACCGGAATCATCCCAACCTTAGCTACCGGGCGCAGTATCAACAGCCGCCTCAGCAGCAGCAGCAACAGATATATCAGCCAGCTAGGCCTCAGCAGCAGCAGTTTCAGCAGCAGCAGTTCCAGCAGCAGCAACCTCCACAACAATATCAGCAATATGCTCCCAGGAATCAGTAACCCGTTCAACAGCAGTAGTAATATGGCCAACAGAGGGCCCTCTCTCCGATTGAGTCTCTTTTGACTTAATATATATCCAACCAGAAGAAGATAAATCTGAAGCTTGAAATTGAACACCGGGCTCTCACGGACCAAGTAACCCAGCTGGGGTTACAAGTGGCGAACCTTCAAAGACCGCAGAATCTATTACCGTCACAACCGGAGGTGAACCCGAGGGTGGTGAATCATACCTTGGCACTCACACATGAGCATGTGAACGTGTCCGCTATTGTAACGGTCTGTTTTCGTTGTACTTTGATCGTGCACGTGTTTTTGACCGTGCACGTATTTATTTTAGACTTTGTTTGTTTGTGAACACTTTGGTGTGATATGTCATTGTGAACGTCTTTGAGAGTATTAAATAGTGGCACTAATTTGGAATGACATTTCTCGGGTTGTTTTCCCACGATTTAATCTTATTCGAAGAGACGTTGTGATTTTCACTTTTGACGTGAGACGTTTCTATTTTTAGTTTCGTCGTCCGACGTCGAAATTGAAATACGTCTTCTTAGTTTTCTTTCTATCGTCGTCCCGATCACCCCAATATTTATTTTATAATTTTTGGAGTTTATTTGACCACTTTTACATTTTTAGCAAAGCTTTAAATAATTTTAAAGACCAAGTTTTATATTATTTTCGACACAATAAAATTTCTATTAGTTTATAATACCCCCAAAATATTTTTGAGCCAAATCTTAGCTCATTTGGGCCGCATCCTAGCCTTGTGTGGGTTAGAGAGGGTGAGATTTGATTTTTAATTAATTTTAAAATCCTAATCCTATTAGATTTAGCCCTAGACCAAGTCAACCCCTCCCTACTATATAAACAACCCCTAGGAAGACTCATTTTCGCAAGAAACCAAACCCTAGCCATCACAAAACCCTCAAATCTCGCTTGCGACGTTCGTCGCAACTTCGTTCAGCCGTCGCCTGTGTCTGACCGAGGAAATCCTTTGATTTCCGTCGGTCTGACCGAGAGAGCCGCCCGCAGCCACCGCTGAACCGTCGCTCCGCATCGCTCCGTGTCTGACCGATAGGCCCCAAGCGCCTGACCGGTCGCCCGCTCCGCATCCCGCATCGCCCCGCATCCGCTGCAGCCCAAGCGCTTGACCGACCCACCCCATCGGTCTGACCAAAGGCCGCTCCGCATCGCCGCTCCGCTGCAACTTTGCAACATTGCAGTCCCCGCCCAAGCGCCCGATCGACGGCTTCTTCCGCATCGCCCTGTGTCCGACCGAGAGACCCCGCTCCGCACCACACCGCGCAGTGCTGCACAGCCGCCCGCCGTGTCTGACCGAGCCGATTCCTCGTAGCGGCTAGTGTCTGACCGAGCGACGTTCGTCGCAACGTTGCAACTTTCGCAATGCTTGCCACCGTGGGCCCCCCAAGTTCTCCAGTGGTGTTGTGGGTCCCCAATTGGCCTCTAGCACAACTGTGGGTCCCACCTAGGTGCTTGATCTTTGAGGATTTGCCGTCTACGACGTTGCGATACGTCGTAGGCCATCGTCACACGTTCTAGCTTTAGAATCTTAAGTCGTCGCTCCGGTTTCTGCCCAGATTATTCCAACGAGGAACCTATTTTGGAATCTGGATTTGGAGCGCGATCTTTTATTCCACCCCTGGCGTCGCTACCCGACGCTAGTGTAGCTTTCGCGTCGTGTTAAGGTAACGATCTGCACGCTTAGGATCCCAACCTCAGCCTGATAATCAAGACTAAAAAACGATGTTTTTAAAGTGTTTTAAGTGTTTTAAATTCACTAATCAAAGATTAATAAAATGGATGTAGGCCGGTGGACTTATGCACGTAGGTAGAATTGGACTTTGGACTCTTGGACGTGTTTTCAGACGTGTGACTTGTAGGCAAGTGAAACTTGCCAAACTTTGCTTAGGGCCATGTCTTAGGCCACTTTCTTGGTTTTAGCGTAAAAGAGACTAGACAGTGAAATGATAGCTGTTTAGACGCAACTTTAAGATCTAGCTTGACAACGAATCTAGATCTGTCACCCTGCCATGTCATTCATGCATTGATATCTGTCACGTTTAAATTCCTTATCTGTACGCACTTAAACTGTTAACTACCATGCATTGCATCTTACATGTCATCCCAGTTGAATGTTGCATTCGTAGCACACGCTACACTACTTGTACATCCTTGTTCAGGCTAGGTGCACCCCTTTGCCATCATGATAAAACACTTCCTGGCTCGTGATCCAGAAGATGGGTGCCAGTCCATATACACGTGGAGGGGTAGGGATAAGCGATCACTTGAGCTTAGGAGTTGGCCCGCGCAGCCACTCTAGCCAAAAGGCGTAATCTCTGTGCACGACGTGCTTACTAGACTTGTCTTTGTACTTGTGCTTGTACATGTAAAACTTGTCATCCATGCCATGCCATGCTCGTACTTTACTTTACTTTACCTGTTGCACTTATAACTGTCATGTCATTGCATCATGCTAGAACTGCTAGGTTGTTCACTTTACTTTCAGTTTCCTTGCACAAGTCTCTTGTAGACTTGCTAACATGTGTCCCTTGATCTTTTGGGTGTCACATGTTAGACCCTGAGCCAAAGACCGTAGCTGAGGACGAGGTGTTTACTGACGCTAAGCCGGAGCCTACGTTTGACGAGGAGTTGGTGGACACCGGAGACCAATCTTAGAGACTGATTGAGTTACTTTTGCTTTAGGTTGATGTTAGGTTGTCGGTGCGTAGCACCATTACTTTGCTTTTGTACTTTGTACTTTTGTTGGCCATGCTGGGGCCTCTTTTTAGACTCTTTTCTTTTAGCCTGGTGGCTTTTCTGCGATGTTGGAATTTATTATTATGGATGTTCTGAGATATCTCTTTTGTCTCTTTTCCTTATTTATTATCTTTGTTTCGTTTCGCGTTGCAAGGACCTGCTATATAGTGTTGTTTGATGCTTATCGGACTTGCAGCTTTGTAGCTTCAAGTCTAAGCGGACCTTCTCACGCTTCGCCTCCACGCTTTTTGGGAAGCGGGGCGTGACAGGTTTTATTGGTGGCCCATGCAGGTCTCGAACCTGCGATTGCGAATTAATGAAACAACGATAATAACGGAATGTCCATTAAATAAATTACAGCATCTAAGTCATTAAGCTATTGAGTCTAATTTTGTTCGTTTTCTATGTCATTAGATGGCTGGAAGGCGACAGATCCGAGCTGGTGGTGGGGCCAATCGTGTTGAGGTACCGGATAGAGAGCCCACCAGTGCTGAGATCATGAGGATGATGCATCAGATGATGCAGGTGCAGCAGGGGATGCTTCAGAATACCCAGAATCCCCCTCGCTTCGAGCCAGGAGCGAAGCAGTTTCGGGAGCTGGGCCCGACTTACTTTGACGGATCTGAAGGACCGTTGGCTGCAGAGGAGTGGATCAGAACCACCGAGGATAATCTGAAGATGTCGAAGATCAACCCGGTTGGATGGGTTGAGCTGGTGAAGAAGCAGCTCAGTGATAATGCCCGCAACTGGTGGGATACAGAGGAGGAGCTGTTGGTGTGCCCTATCCCTTGGGCTACTTTCAAGTCCAGGTTTGATGATGAGTACTTTCCGAAGGCTGCCAGGAGGGAGATGTTGCAGCGATTCATTGAGCTGAAGCAGGGAAATCTGACAGTGGACCAGTACCATCAGGAATTCACCAGGCTGAGTCGCTTTGCACCGAAGATGGTGGAGGATGCTGAGGAGAAGGCTCAGAGGTTTCTGCAGGGTCTTTCCCTAGACTTGCAGAGCCTGATGTCTTCATCAGATCTGGAGGCATATCAGAAGTTATTGGTAGCTACACGGAGGCAGGAGAGGATTGCAAGGCAGAAGGGAGGACAGACATCAGGAGTTGGGAAGAGGCATGTGGAGCAGATCAGAGGAGTGGTTAGGCCTGGGTTCAAGCCTAATCAGCCAGTGCAGTTTAAGAGGCCAGGTGGGCCTACTCAGAAGACTTGCCATTTCTGTGGCAAGACCGGGCATGTCAAGGAGCAGTGTAGGAGGATGTTGGGACAGTGTATGATTTATGGAGATCCTACTCATGCTATGAAGGAGTGCCCGAAGTCGAAGCAGCCTTGGAGGGAACCAGTTGTAGCACAGCCATTGCAGCAGAGAGCACATATACCTGCAGGTGGTGGAGCAGCCCTCGTTCTGCAGAGGCAGGCTTTTCAGCAGGCCATGCAGCCGAGGAGGCAGGCTTTTTTGATGATGGCAGCGGAGAGCGAGGCTATGGATGAGGTTATCGCAGGTAACTCTCGATCTAGTTGTTTCCTTCCTTAGTTAGTTTTGCTTATTAGATTATGTTGGTTGCTTGCATATGATTGTTTGTTAGAATAGGGTTTGATTGTTAGACTGTTTGTTAGGTGTGATTTTGGTTTGCACGTTTCCTGCACGAGTCCTCTTTGACTCTGGTGCATCGATGTGCATTATTTCTCAGAGCTTCGTGTAGAAGCATTCCTTGACGACATCCCCTCTTCCTAAGAGTTGGAACATCGTTACAGGAAATGGCATAATCTCGGTGCATCGTGGTTGCAATTCTTGCCCTTTGGTGGTTTGTGGACATGAGCTTTACGCTGATTTTATTGTCCACGACATCATCAACTATGATGCAGTGCTTGGGATGGATTGGCTAGCGAGTTTCTATGCCATGATCGATTGTCAGAGGAAGAAGGTGGTGTTCGAGATCCCCGGACATCCAGTGTTTGAGTTCAGTCGAGGTAGCAGTTCGCTTGGCCCTGTCAGGTTTCGGGCCAGACCGGTGGAGATTGTTGCTATGCAGATGGAGCAGAGTAGACCAGCTGTGGTGCGTGAATTCGACGATGTCTTTCCCGAGGAGATGTCTGGACTGCCACCCGATCGAGCTCTCGAGTTTTCGATCGATCTTATTCCGGGGCGCAGCCTATTTCGAAGGCGTCGTATCATATGGCTCCAGCAGAGTTGGAGGAGTTGTGTAGGCAGCTGGATGAGCTTTTCCAGAAGGGTTACATTAATCCTAGTGTGTCTCCGTGGGGAGCACCGGTGTTGCTGGTGAAGAAGAAGGATGGTTCGCGTCGCATGTGCGTGGACTACAGGGAGCTGAATGCTGTGACCATCAAGAATAAATACCCATTGCCTCGTATAGATGATATTTTTGATCAGCTTGGAGGTTCGAGGGTGTTCTCTAAGTTGGATCTGAGGAGTGGCTATCATCAGCTCAAGGTGAAGAAGGACGACATCACGAAGACAGCGTTCAGGACAAAGTATGGTCACTACGAGTTCGTGGTTATGCCTTTCGGTGTAACCAACACACCCGCAGTTTTTATGAACCTGATGAATCTGATCTTCTCCGAATTTCTAGACAAGTTTGGCGTTATCTTTATTGACGACATCCTGATCTACTCAAATTCAGAGGAAGAGCATTCGTTGCACTTGAGGACAGTGTTGGAGATTTTGAGGAAGCATCGTTTGTATGCTAAGTATTCCAAGTGCGAGTTTTGGCTGGATAGAGTTTCTTTTCTCGGGCATGTGGTGTCAGGCGATGGAATTTCAGTGGATCCCGAGAAGATTAAGGCTATCAGTGAGTGGCCTGTTCCACAGTTAGCGTCTGAGATCCGGAGTTTCCTTGGGCTTGCAGGTTATTATCGGCGTTTCATTAAGGACTTTTCCCGGATTACTGAGCCGATGACTAGACTGACGCGGAAGGATGTACCATTTGTTTGGTCTGATGATTGTGAGAGGGCTTTCGATGTTCTGAAGGATAGATTGACGACTGCCCCTGTTCTTGATGTGCCTGATTGGAGTGGAGGATTCGAGATATTTTATGATGCTTCTGGCAAGGGCCTTGGTTGTGTGTTGCATCAGCATGGGCACATGTTGCGTATGCTTCTCGTCAGCTTAAGGCTCATGAGAAGAATTACCCGACACATGATTTGGAGTTGGCTGCTGTCGTGTTTGCGCTGAAGATTTGGAGGCACTTCCTGCTGAGTGAGAAGGTGAAGATCTTCACCGATCACAAAAGCTTGAAGTATATTTTTACTCAGAAGGAGCTCAACATGCGACAGCGTCGGTGGTTAGAGCTCATGGCAGATTATGAGATTAATTTGCAATATCACCCTGGCAAGGTGAATGTGGTTCCGGATGCGCTGAGCAGGCTTCCAGCGGTGATGATGTTGACCTCGCAGTGGAGATAGCAGCAAGATTTTTGCGAGTCTGGTATTGAGATTCTCCTTCCTGGGGAGACTTCTTTGTTGATGAGTATGCAGATACAGTCGACGATCGTGGATAGGATCAAGGCTGGACAGGCCGGAGATGCTAAGCTGGTGAAGATTCGGGAGCAGGTGGAAGCCGGTCTACGGACTGACTTCTTGATTCATGAGGATGGTTCGTTGAGATTTGGAGCCAGGTTGTGTGTGCCAGCTGGAGATATTAGAAAGGAATTATTGGTTGAGGCACACAGTTCGCTGTATTCTGTGCATCCTGGTGGTACCAAGATGTACAAGGATCTTCGTCTGAACATTGGTGGTATGGTATGAAGAGGAGTGTGGCTCGGAGTGTAGCCAAGTGTCTGGTTTGCCAGAAGGTAAAGGCGGAGCATCAGCGTACGGCAGGGTTGCTACAACAGCTTCCGATTCCGGACTAGAAGTGGCAACACATCACTATGGATTTCGTGACTGGACTACCTCGGAGTCCGAAGCAGAATGACGTGATTTGGGTGATCGTAGACCGATTGACCAAATCCGCGCACTTTATTCCCTTCCGAGTAGGACAGTCTACTGAGACACTAGCGAGGAGATACATGGAGGTAAATTCTTTTACTCTCCATTTCTATTTCCTTTTCCTAGTTTAGATAGTGATGTAACGTGAATCGTGCAGGAGATCGTACGACTTCACGGAGTCCCCGTGAGTATCGTGTCGGACAGAGACACGAGATTCACATCTCAGTTTTGGCAGAGTCTGCAGAAGAGTCTGGGTACGAGTCTGAGTTTCAGCATGGCGTACCATCCGCAGACAGATGGCCAGTCCGAGAGGACGATTCAGATTTTGGAAGACATGCTGAGAGCGTGCATGTTGGACTTCAAGGGATCTTGGGAGGATCATCTCCATCATGTCGAGTTTCCCTACAATAACAGCTACCATGCGAGTATTGGTATGGCGCCTTTCGCCGCCCTATATGGGAAGAAATGTCGATCGCCACTGAGCTGGGATGACATTGGAGATCGGGAGCTGTTAGGACCGGAGATGATTATGGAGGTCGTGGATGTTGTGAGGAACATCCGAGAGAAGCTAAGGATTGCACAGGACCGTTTCAAGCATTGGGCTGATGCTAACCGGAGGCCTTTGGAGTTTCAGCCTGGAGATCATGTCTTTCTGAAGATTTCTCCGAACCGCGGAATTATCCGATTTGGGAAGAGAGGCAAGCTGAGTCCGAGGTTCATTGGGCCGTTTGATGTTCTGGAGAGAGTTGGAGCGGTGGCTTATCGCTTGGCGTTGCCACCATCGCTGGAGGGAGTTCACGACGTATTTCACGTATCTCAGTTACGTCGATACGTTAGTGATCCGTCCCATGCTATGGATTTCTCGGAGATCACGGTTCATCCGGATCTGTCTTATGATCAGCAGCCATTTGAGATTATGGATCGTCAACAGAAGCAGCTGAGGAATAAGACCGTCGACTTGGTTCGAGTGCAGTGGCGTCATGGTTCCCCTGGGGAGTCCACCTGGGAGCGAGAGGATGACATGAGAGAGCGTTTCCCGCACCTTTTTCCGAGCAGTGCTTGATGTTGATTCCGAGGACGAAATCCTTTCTAAGGTGGGGAGGATGTAACGGTCTGTTTTCGTTGTACTTTGATCGTGCACGTGTTTTTGACCGTGCACGTATTTATTTTAGACTTTGTTTGTTTGTGAACAAGTTGGTGTGATATGTCGTTGTGAACGTCTCTGAGAGTATTAAATAGTCGCACTAATTTGGAACGACATTTCTCGGGTCGTTTTCCCACGATTTAATCTTATTCGTAGAGACGTTGTGATTTTCACTTTTGGCGTGAGACGTTTCAATTTTTAGTTTCGTCGTCCGACGTCGAAATTGAGATCTGTCTTCTTAGTTTTCTTTCTTTCTTCGTCCCGATCATCTCAATATTTATTTTATAATTTTTGGAGTTTATTTGACCACTTTTACATTTTTAGCAAAGCTTTAAATAATTTTAAATACCAAGTTTTAAATTATTTTCGACACAATAAAATTTCTATTAGTTTATAATACCCCAAAATATTTTTGAGCCAAATCATAGCTCATTTGGGCCGCACCCTAGCCTTGTGTGGGTTAGAGAGGGTGAGATTTGATTTTTAATTAATTTTAAAATCCTAATCCTATTAGATTTAGCCCTAGACCAAGTCAACCCCTCCCTACTATATAAACAACCCCTAGGAAGACTCATTTTCATAAGAAACCAAACCCTAGCCGTCACAAAACCCTCAAATCTCGCTTGCGACGTTCGTCGCAACTTTGTTCAGCCGTCGCATGTGTCTGACCAAGGAAATCCTTTGATTTCCGTCGGTCTGACCGAGAGATCCGCCCGCAGCCTCCGCTGCACCGTCGCTCCGCATCGCTCCGTGTCTGACCGATAGGCCCCAAGCGCCTGACCGGTTGCCCGCTCCGCATCCCGCATCGCCCCGCATCCGCTACAGCCCAAGCGCTTGACCGACCCGCCCCATCGGTCTGACCGAAGGCCGCTCCGCATCGCCGCTCTGCTGCAACGTTGCAACGTTGCATCCCCCACCCAAGCGCCCGATCGACGGCTTCTTCCGCATCGCCCCGTGTCCGACCGAGAGACCCCGCTCCGCATCGCACCCCGCAGCACTGTACAGCCGCCCGTCGTGTCTGACCGAGCCGATTCCTCGCAGCGGCTAGTGTCTGACCGAGCGACGTTCGTCGCAACGTTGCAACTTTCGCAACGCTTGCCACCGTGGGCCCCCCAAGTTCTCCAGTGGTGTTGTGGGTCCCCCATTGGCCCCTAACACTACTGTGGGTCCCACCTAGGTGCTTGCTCTTCGAGGATTTGCCGTCTACGACGTTGCAATACGTCGTAGGCCGTCGTCGCACTTTCTAGCTTTGGATTCTTGAGTTGGCACTCCAGTTGCTGCCCAGATTATTCCAGCGAGGAACCTATTTTGGAATATGGATTTGGAGCGCGATCTTTTATTCCACCCCTGGCATCGCTACCCGACGCCAGTGTAGCTTTCGCGTCGTGTTGAGGTAACGATCTGCACGCTCAGGACCCCAACCTCAGCCTGATAATCAAGACTAAAAAACGATGTTTTTAAAGTGTTTTAAGTGTTTTAAATTCACTAATCAAAGATTAATAAAATGGATGTAGGCCGGTGGACTTGTGCACGTAGGTAGAATTGGACTTTGGACTCTTGGACGTGTTTTCAGACGTGTGACTTGTAGGCAAGTGAAACTTGCCAAACTTTGCTTAGGGCCATGTCTTAGGCCACTTTCTTGTTTTTAGCGTAAAAGAGACTAGACAGTGAAATGATAGCTGTCTAGACGCAACTTTAAGATCTAGCTTGACAACGAAGCTAGATCTGTCACCCTGCCATGTCATTCATGCATTGATATCTGTCATGTTTAAATTCCTTATCTGTACGCACTTAAACTGTTAACTACCATGCATTGCATCTTACATGTCATCCCAGTTGAATGTTGCATTCGTAGCACACGCTACACTACTTGTACATCCTTGTTCAGGCTAGGTGCACCCCTTTGCCATCATGATAAAACACTTCCTGGCTCGTGATCCAGAAGATGGGCACCAGTCCATATACACGTGGAGGGGTAGGGATAAGCGATCACTTGAGCTTAGGAGTTGGCCCGCGCAGCCACTCTAGCCAAAAGGCGTAGCACGACGTGCTTACTAGACTTGTCTTTGTACTTGTGCTTGTTCATGTAAAACTTGTCATCCATGCCATGCCATGCTCGTACTTTACTTTACTTTACATGTTGCACTTATAACTGCCATGTCATTGCATCATGCTAGAACTGCTAGGTTGTTCACTTTACTATCAGTTTCCTTGCACAAGTCTCTTGTAAACTTGCTGACATGTGCCCCTTGCTCTTTTGGGTGTCACATGTTAGACCCTGAGCCAGAGACCGTAGCTGAGGACGAGGTGTTTGCTGACGCTGAGCCGGAGCCTACGTTTGACGAGGAGTTGGTGGACACCGGAGACCAGTCTTAGAGACTGATTGAGTTGTTTTTGCTTTAGGTTGATGTTATGTTGTCGGTGCGTAACACCATTACTTTGCTTTTGTACTTTGTACTTTTGTTGGCCATGCTGGGGCCTCTTTTTAGACTCTTTTCTTTTAGCCTGGTGGCTTTTCTGCGATGTTGGAGTTTATTATTATGGATGTTCTGAGATATCTCTTTTGTCTCTTTTCCTTATTTATTATCTTTGTTTCATTTCGCGTTGCAAGGACCTGCCATATAGTGTTGTTTGATGCTTATCGGACTTGCAGCTTTGTAGCTTCAAGTCTGAGCAGACCTTCTCACGCTTCGCCTCCACGCTTTTTGGGAAGCGGGTCGTGACAGCTATCGTCTTGAGGAGAGGAACACAAATCCCCACAATAGTGCCCCCCAAGGAACCGAAAGCACCATTGGTCGTTGAACGACCAATTGAAAAACTGAATGATGACGGTGCTTCGTCGCCAAAGCCAACTACTCCGGAGGGAGTCCATGAAGAGGAGAAGAAAAAGGATGAGGAAGGGAGCCTAAGAGTATTCAAGCCCGTTGTGCCTTTCCCACAACGGCTAGCCCAAGCCAAAATAGACGAGAAGTATGGCAAATTCTTTGCCATGGTAAAAGATCTGACCTTGCAAATCCCCTTCCTCGAAGCTATCGAGACGATTCCCTCCTACGCCAAATTTCTAAAGGACTTGGTGACCAGAGGATCCAGAAAGGAGAAGGTCGTATTAACGGCGGAGTGCAGCATCCTCATTCAGCACGCAAATCTGCCCAAGCTTAAAGACCCAAGAAGTTTCTCCATCCCTTGTTCGATTGGGGATGTGCGAATCCAGAGGGCGCTCGTCGATATAGGAGCGAGCGTCAGTCTAATGCCCCTATCACTGTACAGGAGAATAGGGATGTGAAACTTGGAGCCACGGGTATGATACTTCAATTAGCCGACAGATCGGTTAAATACCCGATGGGAGTGGTAGACGACCTCCCTGTTGATGTGAGTGGAGTGCAAGTGCCAGTGGATTTTGTGGTAATGGACATGCCAGAAGATAAGCACACCCCTATTATCCTTGGATGGCCTTTCATGGCCACTGTCGGTGTTTTGATTGACGTGAAGAATGGGAAGCTTTCCCTCAACGTCGGCAAAGAAAAAGTCGAATTTGACTTGGGGTTGTCAATGAAGCACCCAGATCCCCCGGATGATCCTAGTATCAGTATGCTGGAGAACGAAGAAGAGAGAGCTTTGGAAGCAAGCTCCTGGGAGATTCTCTCGAGAAATCCCCCCTATAGCTTAGGAGATCTTGGAGAGCAAGTTGGCTCACCAAAGAAAGAAGTTGCTGATGAGGCGGTCGCCCAATATGTGATCCCTCTCGGATTCCCAAAAGCTCCTCCTACGAGGAGAAAAGTCAAAGAGCCCATGGGGCTCATCGGAGATGAGGTCCGGATCCTTAAACGAGTGGCGGTGGACGCCAATATGAGGGAGAAGCCCCGGACCCTGTCAACAAAGGTAGAGTCGTTGAGCGAGCCTTCTTGTCGCCACCGACTACACCAAAAGCTACCAGGCCTGGAGCTGAAGCGATGCCAGACTTTGGGAATCACCTGTATCGCCCACCTTGAACATCATCAACGGGCGTCGAGCTAACGACGTTAAACAAAAGCGCTTCATGGGAGGCAACCCAAGCTCTAAACCTTAGTTTCCACTTTTTAGGACTATTTTTAACCTTATTTTGTCTATTTTAATAAATAAATCCAGCCGCAAGAACTTCCGTTGAGGGACTTAGGCCATTTGTGGACTTTTGCAGAAAACAAGGCCCCAACCGATCAGTTGATAACTCACCCGATCGGTTGGGATGTATCAGCTACTGGCCGTATCAGTCACTCAATGAACCGATCGGGTGAAGGCATGCGAGACCGGTTGGCAGACCGGGTGAACTGGGCTGAAGTCTCGGGAATTTTTGGGAAATGATCAACTGATCGGTTGATACGCAGCGCGATCGGGTGACAGACCGGGTGAGCTGTACCAAACCCTCGGGAAAATTTGTGGAGCGGCCAACCAATCGGGTGAGTTATCAACCGACCGGTTCACCTGTAGCGTCTCTTCAGCTGAAAATCTCGACCTAATAGTCAACCGATCGGGTGACAACTCACCCGATCGGTTCGACTTAAACCCTATAAATAAACCCACCCCCCCCGTTCGTTTTCTCGCCCGATCTCGAAAAATTTACCGTCGTTCCGTCTCCTCCGCTCTCCCAACAGCCGGAAAACTTCTCCCACGACCTCCACTCCCCCTCTAGCCTCTCATCCACCTACCCCTTCCATCTCTCTCTCTCTCTCTCTCTCTCTCTCTCTATCTCTCTCTCTCTCTCTCCCCCCCCCCCCTATTTCGCTTTCTCAAGCCCTAATCCCCCCATTTTTGGATTTTTCGCTGAAGAGAAGTGCAGCGGCTCCACACTCTGTCCGATTGCACGGTATTGAGGTCAATTTCAAGCAAGGAACTCCAACCTCTGCTGGGTAACTTCGCTCCACTCTTCAAATTTTACTTTTTACCCTAGAATTTCTACTTGCTTGATTGTTTGTGTGTGCGTACTTTTATCATATTCTACACTCATTTGCATCACACTCACGCACCCACTATGGCCCGGGAACGAGATAAGGGGAAGGGTATCCTGCGGGAGGAGGAACCATCTCGAAAGAGACGCAAACAAACACGTCCTCCTCCCAATACACCACGTGCACTATCACTAGCCCTTCCCCCGCCTGTTATCCCCCCTGAGGACCCAATGATGGGCCCGCATGGGTATCAGTTTAGGAACCAAGAGCATAAGGACTTCTACCTTAGGCTGGATGCTCGGGGGCATCTGTCGACCAAGTTCGCCCACACCCAATCGCTTATCGATCTCGGTGTCTTCACCGAGGTCGAGACTCTTTTCGCGAACTTAGGTTGGTTAGCCTTCCTGAACACCACCGCGGTGTCCTACCCGTCCCTCACACTAGAATTTCTTTCCTCACTCGTTTGTGAGTCGGGGTCGACCATCATTTTCCAGGTGCGTAACAAAACCATCCGCACCAACCTGAACACGATTAATAATATATTTGGTGTCCCCATTCTTGGGGACAACGCTATTCGACACTACGGGTATCCACCCGAATTCGACATCGATAACTTTTGGTTCCGCCTCACCATACTCCCTCGCTATCCCCGAGGTAAGGCCAAGGCCTCCTCAATCATCCATCCTATATTCCGTCTGGCCCATCGGATCATATCCTCCGCATTTTTCCCCAGGGATGAGTCAGGCACCGTGACCATCCCTGATCTTTTCATTCTATGGGCCATGACTTTCCCTTTCGTTCGAGACGAAGATGGGATTAGCTTTAGGGCCCCTACTATCCCCGTACATGCCGGCAACTGGCTTATTTACATGCTCCTCGAGATTAGTCGGGCCGACAAGGGCAAGCTTTACTGTGGGGGAATAATCACTGTCATTGCTTCTTATCCCCAATTTAATATCCACATTCCCCGTGATCTTCCCGTTGCCGCAGGACCCTCATGTCTAGATCTTGATGTCCTGCGGCATATTCATATGATTAAACCTCGCCCTGATCGTCATTTCAGTTTCAACTACGGCCACCCCCCAGCCCCCTACACCATTCTCCCCAACCCCGCTCGCATGACTATTGCTGTAGTGGGAGATTGGACCTTTCCGCCCGATCCCGAGTTTCTAGTGGGGTTGCGCCTTCCTTTCTTTCCCCCGGACGCACGCAGATCACCTTCTCCTGCCGCCCGCTTATGCGAGCAAGATATTCCTGCGTCCCGGGCAGATATCGGGGCTAGCCCGAGTCACACCACCCGTGTTCCTGGCCCTATCACTGCTGAGGATCTTTCTGCGGCCATCTCCGGCCTTGTGTCCAGTGCCGGCATGACCACTGCCGCCGGCACATTTCCACATCACTTCCCGGCACCACTTCCGCTTCATGTCAGTCCACCTCTTTTGGTCGCCGCCAGGCCTCAGCTCGTCTTGCTCTCGAGGCCGAGGTCGCTGCTCTCCGTTCTCTTGCCACGTCCTCTGCCCCCTCAGACCCATCACCGTCCTCCTTTCTCACTCACCCATGTTTCCTTGCACTTGATAGGAATGTGGCCGCCATCCTCCGCCTTCTCACTCACGTCCACAAACCACCACCACCCACACCACACCCCTCACCACCACCTTCACCACCTCGACGATCGTCACCTCCCCCATCACATTCTTCTCCTCCACCATCCCACCCATCCCCACCTCCTTCACCCCCACTTAGGCGATCATCTTCCCCTCCCACATCTATTCCCATCCCCGTATCCACTTCTCCTCTCACGATCACTTCTGTCGCCCCCACACCACCTCCTCCCTCCTCCACCGTCACTGCACATGTGCGCCGCAAGAAATTACAGGTGCGCTCCAAATCTCTCCCACCGCCACCCACTACCGTCACTATCACGTCTTCTCTCCCCATTTCTATCCCTTCTACCACCGCCTTGATCGCCGTACTTCCACCACCACCCACCTCCACCGACACTCTACCCATTATTCACACCCCCACTGCACCTATTTCTCCACCTCTTTCCCCACTTCTCTGCACACCCCCCGCCTCCCCCGACCACCCATCCACACCCTCTTTCGAGGAGGGCGAGGACCCCCCATCTCTTGCTTTTTGATTTCATTTTGTTTTCTAACCTCCCCCTTGAATATCTCTGCATTTTCACGATAACATCTTTTCGCTAGCACTGTCATGTCTAGCTTGGGGGAAGTCAAATTTTTTCTGTGTGCTGTCGTGTTTCGTTTTTCTTTGTGTGTTTGTTTATTTGTCGTGTCGTGTGATTTTCTTTCTTTTATTTATCTTTATTTTCTGTTTATATGTCGTGTGGTGTGATTTTTATCTTTATTCTTATTTTCAGTTTCGTTGGTGTGATTTTCTTGTCTTTCGTATCTTTTTGTGTCTGTGCATATTCCCCCCCATTTTCATTGCCCTCCCGTATTTAATTCTATTGCATTGATGGCAATGCAAACTTCAGCTTGAGGGAGTCGCACTTTGTGCGTCATTTGAGTCTTTCTTTTTCTTTTTTGAGTCCTTTTCGTCGTGTTTTTATTTTTCTTTTCTTCTTTTTATCTCTTTCTCCTAGAGATGAACCCTATGATGAATTGCCACAAAATCACACACACCTAGCATGGCATCGATAATCACATTCACTAACCCTAGGATATCGAGTCCTCTTACATTTCATGCATCGTGGGTCCACTTAGCTTTTTGTGAGTCGTGTGTCGTGCCTAGCAGTTGGGTGTGCTTCTACTTTGTGATTGTGTTTTATATACCTGTCCAGGAATGACCCCTAGATTATCATGCTTCAATTTGAATATGCGGCATTTGTTTCTCCTGTCTGTTTCTGCATGCTATATATATATCGTATACTTCATTTTGCATGTGTCGGGATTCCACAACTAAGGACTAGGATAACCCATTTAGCCCATGCTCTAATTAGCGAGAATAGTTTCCTTTGCCCAAGTGTTTAGACTCCGATTTCTTTTTTGTTTTACTTGGTGCAAATCCCCTCGTCGTGTACCGTTCTCCCACTTGGGAGAGTACACATCTGTATAGACAAAAAACCCAAAAAATCCAAAAAAAGGGAGAAAATAAAAGAAAAACCCAAAAAGAAAAGAAAAGAAAGAGAAAATTGTATAGCCAAAAAGCCAAAAAAATATACAAATACCCAAAACCCAAAAAAATTCCTGTGTGAATATTTTTCCTACATACTGAGAATAAAGGGAAGGCGAGAGTTTGCACCGAGTGTTCTACTCCACATCATATCAACCCCCATCGTTTTCGAAAACACTTGGCTTAGGAAACTTTTTAGCTATTATCTAGGCTATAGTGTGGTGATTTCCTTAACCCTAGTTGTGGAGTCCCTAACGCATGATATGTTTCGATTCTCGCTCTATTCTCATGCATGCTTGAGCTATATATTCATCGCTTAATTCGAATCGAATCGATATTTGGGTCATTTCCTGGATTTGTGTATATCGAGCTTATTGCACATCGTAGATAGTGGCACCGATTGCTAGCACACGACCACACTCACTCGCGCTTCACGGCATGGGCCCACGGCACTTGTCTGGACTCGTATTCCTCGTTTTAGTGGTGTGATTTGGCGTTTGTTAGCTTGGTGTGTGTGTTTTATTTTGCTGGCTCTGACGGGTGATTTAGGATTTTCTGTTTTCTCCTTTCCTCTCTTCCTCTCTATTTTCTCCCTCCGAGCTCCTACTCTCACCCGTCTTCCTCGAGGACGAGGAAGGGTTCAGCTAGGGGGATTTTGACGTGCGTTTATATTTCATATATTCATGCACGTTTTCTTTTGTGTTTTTCCATTGTTTTCCGCCGTCTTGTATTCGTTTTCTCGTGTTTTCTTGTTTTCTTTCACTTTTCCGTGTTTTTGTATATTTGCAGGAGTTTACCGGTGTAGGGGACATAAAACGACGATATCATAAGTCCCCGGAGCAACGGGAGGAGTCACACGTGATCCAGGGGGTCAAACGATGAAGATCGCATCTTTCAGCCCCTCACCCGACCGGTTGGTCATTTCCAACTGATCGGGCGATGCACACGTGCCACCACCCAGACACACGTTAGAGTGGCCAAGAAGTCACCCGGTCGGTTCAGAGACCAGTTCAAACGCCCCAACTCTCTGGAATTTGATGCTGAATGCCAACCGATCGGGTGACCTTCACCCGATCGGTTCACCTGTAGCCGATTCTCCGAAGCCATCACACGGAGAGCTCAGCCGACCGGTTCACCCGACGGCATGAAGATCCAACCGATCAGCTTCAACCCTCAACTGACCGTGCCATGTGACCGGGTGAAGTCCCGTGTTGAACTGCCGAAGAAACGAAGCAGGTCACCCGATCAGTTGACTTTTCAACCGATCGGGTGATATCGTATTCTATATATATGACCCCTAGGTTTTCTAGAAACGAGGGTTGTTATTTTTTGCTGTTTTTTCTCTCTCTTGACGGCTGTAATTTTTCAGATATTTGTAAGTTTTCCGATCTTTACCAAACTTTAATATAGTGTTATTAGCATTGCTCTTACTGCTTTTAATCGCTTAATCATGTTTTTAACGGTCGATTTTGATTTAGATTTCTTTTTAGTAAATTTGTGTGAGTAGTTCCCAAATCTGGGATTTTGGTGGAAACCCCTTCGTGGGTTCTCCCCGATGCGTCCATAGGACTAGGAAATCGATAGGGATTAGGAATCTACCGGTTACGCGGGGTGTTTTATTGTCATCAGCGGGAAAAAGACTGCCTTTGACCGTTGGGCCAAGGGGGAATAAACTTGGCGGTTGACTCCCTAGCCATAGCTCACGTCCTTAGCGTAGACGTCGAATCCTAGCGCGCGGGAGCGACAGGATGAGGCGTTGGGAGTTATCGTTGCGAGCTTAGTGCTCCTGGATTCGGTCAGTGTTAATGGACATGGGAATACCCACTGACCGAACCCGGGAAGTCCGACGTATCATCCTGGGCACCGACCGGAATATCGGGCCCATGGGACACTGGTACCACTCTTAGAGGCAACGTCTCACCATTAGACCCTAATTTCG